>CAUYQV010032562.1:0-10434 GCA_963574575.1 Galagoides demidoff
GCTACTTGGGAGGCTGAGGCAGGAGACTCGCTTGAGCCCAGGAGTTGGAGGTTGCTATGAGCTGTGATGCCATGGCACTCTACCCAGGGGGATAGCTTGAGGCTCCGTCTCAAAAAAAAAAAAATAAAATAAAATAAAATAGGCCAGGCACAGTGGCTCTTGCCTGTAATCCCAGCACTTTGATAGGATGAGGTTGGAATATCCCTTGAATGGAGAAGTCTGAGAAGAGCCTGGGAAACAGAGAGACCCCCGTCTCTACCAAAACAAATAAATACACAACAAACTAGCTGGGCATGGTGGCACATGCCTGTAGTTCTAGCTACTTGAAAGGCTGAGGCAGCCTTGGTATATCAGTGCTTCACTGCCGAGTTCGTATTGACGTGTGGTGGGGTCTTGCTGGGTGGTGCTCATTATCGTTGTTACATGTTTGTGTGTGCAGTTGTGAGCATGTCACAGCTTGAATTACAGCAACCAAAAAATTTGTAAAATTGTATTAAACATAGCAAAAGTACAAGTGAAACAAAAAAAAAAAACAAAAAACAACAATAACAAAAAGAAGGCGGAGGCAGGAGGATCACTTCAGTCCAGGAGTTTGCGGTTGCAGTGAGCTGTGATAGCACCACTGCACTTCATTCTAGGTGACAGAACAGGACCCTGCCCATATAATAAATATAATATAATAATATAATACATAATGTAACATCATAATACAAAGTAGGACAGGGAGAAGGTGTACTCTGTGAGGGAGGGGGATAGAAGTTGGGAAGGAGAGGCGGCAGATTGACCCTCATAGTCATAGCTGTTGGATTAGGACCCCAACTGCTTTGTTAAATCAGGACAAGGAAAAATTGCTGGTTTCCAAGCTCTGGGGATGTGATGGGGAGGTTTCTTATCCTGTGTCAAAGGTGGGCTTAGATAAGCTATAAGATCCTTTCTAACAATGCGATTATAAATTCAAATTTGTATGAGCCCATTGTTGTGAAACAGTTACACAGCATTCATTTTTGATATCCCAAAGGAAATAATAATAAATACCCCATCCTAGTCGATCAGATCCTCTGGGGGCTCTATTCCCCTTTCTTTCCCGTTCCTTTCCCAAGGGGGTGGAGTTGCCCTGGGGTCTGTAGTTCTCTGCGTGGGTCTGGTGTCTTTCCTTTCCTTTCTTGTTCTGTTTTCCTCTTATTTTATTCCTGCTTCCCCATCCTCACCCACCAACGCTTTAACTCTTACTTCATCTCTTTTTCCCCTCAAAAGCATTATTTCATGTATACATATTTTAACCAGGTTTATTTATATTGCATAAAATTTTAAGGTACTGTTTTTGTTTATTTGTTGTTTATTTTTGAGACAGTCTCATTATGTCGCCCTTGGTAGAGTGCTGTGGCATCATAGCTCACAGCAACCTCAAACTCTTGGACTCAAGCCATCCTCTTGCCCTAGCCTCTCAAGTAGCTGGGACTACAGGCACCTACCACAATGCCCAGCTAGTTTTTCTATTTTTGGTAGAGACAGAGTCTTGCTCTTGCTCAGGCTGGTCTCAAAGTCCTGAACTCAGGCCATGCACCTGCTTCAGCCTCCCAGAGTGCAAGATTACAGATATGAGTCACTGAGCCTGATCTAAGGGTATATTTTAAGGGGGCAAATGTATTCTGATAAATGCATTCACTTGAAAAGGCACCACCACAATCAAGACAGAGCAATTCTGTCACCCTATCAAGTTCCCCTCTCCCAACCCAAACCCCTTACCCATTCTCTGGCTCCTGGCAACCCCAAAATTGCTTTCAGTCACTATTGTTTTGCTTTTTCTAGGATGTCATATAAATAGCATCATGCAATATATTGTCTTGTGATTGGTCTCTTTCACTTGGCATAAAGCTTTTGAGATTCATCTGCAATTGCATGTAACTGTAATTCATTACTTTTTGTTAGTGAGTAGTATTCCATTACATGAATTTATCAAAGTTTGTTTACCTGTTCACCAACTAATGGATATTTGAGTCGTTTCCAGTTTGGATCAATAAGAATAAAGCCACTATGCACATTCATGTAGCAAGTCTTCATGTGAACATGAACAGGTTTTTATTTCTCTTGGGTTCTATTCCTAGGAACAGAATTGCTGGGCTATCCCGTACATATGTGTTTAAATTACACATACACGCAATTATAGATACATGCAATTGCAGATGAATCTCTTGTTGCTCCACATCCTCACCAACACTTGGTATGGTCAGTTTTTTAATTTTTTATCATTCTAGTGGGTGTGTGGTGAGATCTCACAGTGGTTTTGATTTGTATTTTCCTAATGATTAATGATTTTGAGCATTTTCATATGCTTTTTAGCCATTCATTTATCTTCTTTGATGAAGATTCTGTTTAAATCTTTTGTCCATTTCTTTGAGTTGTCTCCTCATTACTGAATTGTGAGAGTTCTTTATATCCTTAGAATATAAGATGTTCATCAAGTGCAAAGAGCAGACATCCTTGCAAATGTTTTCCTCCCAGTCTATGGCTCGTCTTTGTATTTCTTTAACAATGACTTGAAGAGCAAATGTTTTTAAATTTAATTAAATCCAATTGGTAATTTCTCTTTTTCAGTTTATGCTTTTGGTGTCTTAAGAAAATTTTATCTAATGCAAAGTTCACCAAGATTTTGTCCTATGTTTTCTTCTACAACTTTTAGACTTTTAACTCTAAGAATTATATTTAGGTGCTTGATCCATTTCAAGTTAATTTTTATATATGGTATAAGATAAGAGTACAGTTTCTTTATTTCCAAATGAATATTCCAGTAGCACTATTTGTGCTTCTGCTTGAGAAAACTATCCTTTCCTCCACTAAATTACCTTATCTCCTTAACCAAAACTCAACCAACCACATATGTATAAGTCTATTTCATTTTTTCTTGGATCTATGTCTTTCCTTCATGATACTGCCACACTATCTTGATTTTTATAGCCATATAGTAAATCTTGAAGTCAGATGGTATGAATTCTCCAACTTTGTTTTTCAAAATTGTTTTAATTATATTTCATTGTTTCTAATTCCATATAAATGTTTAAATTACCGGTTCAATTTCAGCAACAAAAACAACAAAACTTGTTGGAATTTTGAGATGTGCTGAACTTAGATTTGATTTGGGGAGAACTAAATGGGGATTGAGTCTTCTTAAGACAGGACTCAGGAACAAAGCAGGCAGCTAGGGGTCAGAAGAAGGCCAGCAGGATAATAAAGTAACAAGAACGTGAATATGCTTAGCTAAGATAAATGTAACCAATAAGGAGGCTTTAGTTATTTTACCTTAGTCATAACATCTTTATCTAAGATAAAGGGGGAATTCCTTTCACTGCGACATGCACACAGTTGAGGCAACAGTTTCTCTAAATGAACTACCCACATTAAGGTAGTTAAAAAAAAAAAAATCACACCCTCCAGCACCATGACAGTTTACAAATGCCATGACAACTCCTGGAAGTTACCCCATAAGGTTAAAAAATGGGAGGGTTCCTAGGTCTAGGAACTCTCCACCCTTTACCTAAGAAATTTCATGAATATTCCACCTCCAGCTTAGCATATTATTATGGATTAGCATGAAAGGGTAGATCATAACCCTGGGGTGACACTGTTCCTTATTGGAGTCATCTGTTCCCTATCATCTTTGAGAAAGTACTATACTTCCTATGCTCTGTCTTTAATAAATTCCTTCACTTTGCATGTGTTCCTGAGTTCAAATTCTTTCTTGCAGGAACCCACTATGCTGGTGCCAGTGGGGTGGTCTGTGCTGGTATCAGTCTGATTATTGTCTGTGTGATGTATCTTTTCTTTTCGTTTTAAGCCATGTCTTTATATTTGATGATTTTGTTGGTGTTTTGTAGATAGTGTATGTAATAACTAAGTCTTATTTTTTAAATACAGTCCGACAACCATTGTAATTTAATTGAAATATTTAGATTATTTACATTCAATATAATTTTCAGTATAATATGGCAATAAAATGGAATAATAAAAAGTAGGCAATCTATGCTGGGCACAGTGGCTCACACCTGTAATCCCAGCACTCTGGGAGGCCAACTTGGGTGGATTGCTTGAACTCAGGAGTTTGAGAACAGCCTGAGCCAGAGCAAGACCCCAGTTTTTCTTTTTCTTTTTTTTTTTGAGACAGAGCCTCAAGCTGTCCCCCTGGGTAGAGTCCCATGGTGTCACAGCTCACAGCAACCTCCAACTCCTGGGCTCAAGCAAGTCTCCTGCCTCTGCTTCCCAAGTAGCTGGGACCACAGGCACCTGCCGTAACGCCTGGCTATTTTTTGGTTGCAGCCGTCATTGTTGTTTTGGCGGGCCCAGGCTGGATTCGAACCTGCCACCTTAGGTGTATGTGGCTGGCACCTTAGCCACTTGAGCCACAGGTGCCGAGCCCCCAGTTTTTCTAAAAATAGAAAAACTAGCCAGGCCTTGTGGTGGGTGCCTGTGGTCCCAGCACCTTGGCTGAGGCAAGAGGATTACTTGAGCCCAAGAGTTGGAGGTTGTTATGAGCTGTGATGCCACAGCACTTTACCCAGGGGGACAGAGTGAGACTCTGTCTCAAAAAAAAAAAAAAGTGCTCAATCTAAAAGAAGACAGGACAAAAAAAAAGAAAGAAAGAAAAGAAAAGAAAAAGAACAAACAGCAGATGTAATAAGAAGAAAAACTAAGTTGATAGACTTAAATTAGTATATTTTTAAAAATATGACTTTTACTATTTTTAGTTGAATGATTTTTTTTTTTCTTACAGAACTTTAAAGATGCAACTTAATTGTTTCTGGCTTGCAAAGTTCCCGGTGAGAAGTTTGTTGTAACTTGTATCTTTGTTCCTCTGTGTTTTTTATATTTTTCTTTTTCCTGGTTTCCTTTATGACTTTCTCTCCATCTTCGATTTTCATCAGTTTGGCTATGATGTTCTAGTAAGCCTATTTTCTTTGTGTTAATCTTCCAGTTTTCTCATCTCATTGACTTTGTGGATATTGGTCCTTTATGTATTTGTTTTTATCTTTCATTAACTTTGGAAGATTCTCAGCTATTATTTCTTCGAATATTTCTTCTTCCCATATTTTCTCTTTTATCTTCTTCTGAGGCTCTGCGGACCGTGTAGTAGTCCATTTGCTGTTGTCCCAGAGCTCTTGGATGCAGGTTTTGCCTTTTTACCTTTTTTTCTCTTTGTGTTTCAGTTTGCATCATTTCTCTAGACCTGTCTTTAAAGTCACTGATTCTGTCTTCTGGGTCCATTCAATTTTTGTTAAGACTGTCAAAGTAATTCTTACTTTCTGATGTTATGTTTTTCACATGTGACATTTCCACATGACTATTTTGACTACTTTTAATCTCTTTGCTGGAATCTCTTATCCACTATGTTTGTTGTATACCTTTTTCACTAGTTCCGTTCATATATTAATTATAATTATTGGCTCGGCGCCTGTGGCTCAAGTGGCTAAGGCGCCAGCCACATATAACTAAGGTGGCAGGTTTGAATCTAGCCCAGGCCCACCAAACAACAATGACGACTGCAACCAAAAAAATAGCCAGGTGTTGTGGCCAGTGCCTGTGGTCCCAGCTACTTGGGAGGCTGAGGCAGGAGACTTGCTTGAGCCCAGGAGTTGGAGGTTGCTGTGAGCTGTGATGCCACAGCACTCTACCCAGGGGGACAGCTTGAGGCTCTGTCTCAAAAATAATAATAATAATAATAATAATAATAATAATAATAATAATTGTATGATTTTTTTCCTGTTGCCTTGTAACAAATTTACCACAAACTTAGTGGCTTAAAATAACATAAATTTATTATATTATAGTTACAGAAGTCAGCAGTCTACAATCCTACAAGGCTAAAAGCAAGGTGTCAATAGGGCTGGATTCCTCTCTGGACCTGCTAGGGGAGTCTGTTCCTTGCCTTTTCTAATTCAGGCAATTTTGTCATCACTGGTTAATGCAAATCCCCTTCTTTATTTAGGTATATAGGGTAAACATTCTAATGTGTTTAATATGAATCTTTTTGTGTTCTTACAAAATGTATTTGTTGTTTCATATGCATATAGTTTAATTATATAAATGGTAGTGTGGCTTATACCTTATTCAGTTTCTTCCTGTTTAAAATTAGCATTTATTTTTAAGATCCATTTTTGTCATTATACATACAGCTAGTCTTTTGCTTCTCATTGCTACATAGGATTTCAAGGTGTAGATACATCATAATTTATCTTTCCATTACTTCAGTAATAGATACCTTGATTGCCCCTGGCTCCACAAACATTGCAATGAATATCCTCTTATATGGTCCCAAAGCCCTGTGTAAAATTTTCTTTGCGACATGCCAGGAAAAGAATTACTGGGTCATAGCATCTGTACAATTTGATTAAATCCTGATTCCCCCCAGAATGACTGTATTAGGGCCTCATCCCACCAGCAGTTCAGCAGGTTTCCTGTGACTCATAGCCCCATGACATTTGGCGTTATTCAGCTTTTACACATCTGCCAGTCTGGTAGGTATGAAGTGATATCTCTTTGTTATTTTAATTTGTACTGCTCTAATGACTGAATTGTCTGTTTGACTTTTATCTATGTGACCTTCAGTTGATCTTTTCTTCTCTTGTGTATCCTCAATTGAAAATATTTCCCAGGACCTCTTCAAGCTTCCCACAGGTATCGTTTGTTCTTTCTGCCTTATCGTCATCATGATGGCTATCAAAGGAAACCAATCCTTTGCTCCAATGATTGGCTTTCACAGTTCATGGTGTTATACACATGCAGGTGTCTGAATTTCAGATGGAAGCTGCCATCAGCAAGATTTTTTATATCATGATATTTGTTTTATTTTTCATTATAATAAAAAATTTAACAGCAAGCCTTTTAATCACCATATTCTGTACCACATTCTATACTCAAGAAAGGAAACAATTTCTCTCTCCAGGTGTTGGCTGCTTACTAAGAGCATTTTAAAATCACCATTATTCTATCTTTTCTATAGAGGAAAGACAGACATGGGTGCTGAATTATCTGTGTCAGTGTTTATGCTATGGAAGAAGTTGGCTCAAAAGTAGAATTTGGAATAACTAATAATCTGTCCAAATGCTGTCTTATAACCAAATAAAAATGACATAAACTTTCTCTAAGTACTTTAATATTTCTAAACAACATTTTAGGTATCACATAGACTGCCCATGCTTACGCCATTCCAGGATGACCACATGAGTTAAGCAGCAGGTATCCCGCTTAAGGGAGAATTCGTCTAATATCAGATGGATGGTCAGATCTCCCTTTAAGAATTCCTGGTACTCTTGTCACACAAACTGCCAGCAACTGTTCTGCAAGTGCACACTCGTCTTGAATGTTTTCTGAGTTCCATCTAGATTTTCACAGTAATAGTCTCCTTCTCCTTCTACTCTAGTCTGATCTTCTGCATAGGAGGCCATATTTTGCTACCAAATGAACTACATTTGACAAGGACAATCTGATACTTGAAGAAGGGAATATGTGCCTTCCAGTTTCTTACCCCCAATGAGGCATAGCACCTCAGTTATGGATATGTTAGAGAAGAATCAAGTTGTCATGATTTTAGAAGAGCAATCTATTGGTGACAGCTCCACTGTTTCCTGGCAGAGGGAGGATTATGTCCAGGACCACAGTACATAGTTGTATAGTTTATCCACTGCACAAAAAGGATCCGTGGAACCAGTGAATGAGGACTGACATGCAAGCCCTGCGTCTTGAATTGGAGATAGGTCTTTCCAGAAGAAGGGACAATACTAATTGCCCTATGGGTTATTGGAGGTCATACAGGGTCAGCATTGGCTGTAAATTGGCCCAGACTCAGGACTTAGGGAAAGATGGGATGGGCTGAGGTTGCTGGTCTGTCTTCAACACAGACACTAAATTCTCTGATGCCCTGCAGAAATGTTATCCATGGAAAGCTGCCTGAAAATTATAAATAAGTGTCTTCAGGTCCTCAGAGACATGGGCTACATTGGTGTTGGGGAGAAGGGAGGATTCTGGGCACCCCCCACAGGAATGTTTGGCAATGTGTGGAGACATTTCTGATTGTCAAGACCAAGGGCTGCTACTGGTGGGTAGAGGCCAAGGATGATGCTCAGAATCTTACAATACACAGGACACAGTAAAATTATCTTCCCAATATCAATCAAGACATCAATAGTGCATCTGTTAAGAAACCTGAGCTACACGAAGGTAAGAAGAATGAGACCCCTCCATTGGTGGATGTGTGTTTAACACTATGGGTGCCATTTTAATCTTATATTTATGAGAAGCCAGCTATATATATTTTAGACTTTCCCTTGCAGTAAAGGCTCCCCCTCTAGCCCCATCCTACCACATCCTACCCTCTTTTCTTTCCCTTCCCAATTGCTCCCCTCTACCACTGTTGCTCTGGGAAGATGAGATGCTCAATAAAATCATTTATATATGTTTGCGTGAGGATTCATGTCTGTCTGTGAGAGAGAGGAGAAAGAGAAATGGAGGGAGACTGAGAAAGACAAAAACATGCTCAAAGATGCAGGAAGAGATGTACAGGGAAAGGTGGGGCTGACGAGCAGAGTGGACAGAAAGAAGAAAGAAAAAGATGCAAAGAACTGACAGCCAAATAACATTTTTTTCCCCTGAAAAATGCTCCCTTTGATATGTTTAAGTCTTGAAATTCAGCCATAAACAAGTCAACATCTGTGCCCTCAGGAGCCCACAATCGGTCCCACGGATGGCCAGGGACAACCAGCTGTAACTTCTGTGTGGGAAGCAGAATGCTCACAGTGAAATCAGAAACAAAGCTGAAGAAAACACAAAGGAGGGGCTGATATTCTGTCTGTGGGGGACTAAGGCTGGTGTCAAGGGAGGTGCCCATTGAGATGAATGGGGAGGAGAAGCATTTTGTCAGGTTATCCAAAGGAGGAAAGCTGGTCCTGAGGAATGAGGATGCTTGGCAGGTGAGTTTAGAAAATGGTTGGGAGGTGAGGGTGCAGGGTGGATTCAGGAGGTGGAGAGGTCATAGTGGAAAATGCACTTGAAAAAGACGATTATAACTTCACATACTTCCAGGGAAGGATTAGACTTTGAAGCTATGCTTGGAACTTTATAGTGGATGGATGCCTGGAATTTCTTGTTTAAAACCTTTTCACTTCATTCAAGTTTTGCTGAAATGTTGCCTTCTCAGTGAGACCTACTGCTATGGTTTGAATGTTTTGTGTCCCTCCAAAATTCACGCTGAAACTTAATGCAACAGTATTAAGAGGTAGGGCCTTTAGGAGGTGATAAGGCCATGTGGGTTCTGCCCTTGAGGATGGGATTAGTTACGGTGAGATAATAAATTTATGTTATTTCCATCCTCTAAATTTGTGGTCATTTGTTATGCAGCAATAGAAAACTAATTTACCTTCCAAAGAGCAGCCCTCAGAAATGTGAAAGGGCTGAGGTAACTAGCTATGCACTTTTTGGCTATTCTGTCCCTTCTGCCATATAAGGACACAGAATGTGTCCCTTTGGAGGACACAGTAGGAAGGAACTATCTTGGATACAGAGAGCAGATTGCATCAAACAAGGAACATGCTGGTACCTTGATCTTGAGCTTCCCAGCCCCTAGAGCTGTGAGAAACAAATTTCTATATTTCATAAATTATCCCCTCTCAGATATTTTGTTACAGCAGCACAAATGAACTGACACCTACTCTGATGATGCTGTTAATATTTCAAACCCCCTCCCTGGCATTTCTAGCTCCTTAATCTATCTTTTTCTTCAGCATTCATTATTTAATAATATACTAGGTAAGTAACTTACTAATTTCATGTTTGTATCTTCTGAAAGCAGGAAATTTTTTTATTTACTTTTTTTTTTTTTGAGACAGTCTCACTCTGTCACCCTGTGTGGTGGCATCATTGGAGCTCACAACAACTTCCCACTCTTGGGCTTGAGTGATCCTTCTGGTTCAGACTCCCAAGTGGCTAGGACTATAGCCACCCACCATGATGTCCAGTTAGTTTTTCTATTTTTTAGTAGAGATAAGGGTCTCTTGCTCAGGCTGGTCTCAAACTCTTGAACTCAAGCAATCCACCCTCCTCAGCTTCCCAGAGTGCTAGGATTTTAGGTATGAGCCACTGTACCTGGCCTTCTTTTATTTACTAATGTATCCCACATCCCTAGAAAGTACATAGTAAATACTCAATTTTTATTTATATAAATACTCAGTATATATATATTTTTATATATATATATTTATTTATTTATTTTTTGAGATGGAGCCTCAAGCTATCCCCCTGGGTAGAGGGCCATGGCATCACAGCTCACAGCAACCTCCAACTCCTGGGCTCAAGCAAGTCTCCTGCCTCAGCCTCCCAAGTAGCTAGGACTACAGGCGCCCGCCACAACACCTGGCCATCTCTTGGTTGCAGCCATCATTGTTGTTTGGC
>CAUYQV010032563.1:0-13359 GCA_963574575.1 Galagoides demidoff
AAGTGGCTAAGGCGCCAGCCACAGACACCCAAGGTGGCGGGTTCGAATCCAGCCCAGGCCTGCCAAACAACGACGGCTGCAACCAAAAAATAGCCGGGCGTTGTGGGGGGCGCCTGTGGTCCCAGCTACTTGGGAGGCTGAAGCAGGAGACTCGCTTGAGTCCAGGAGTGGGAGGTTGCTGTGACCTGAGATGCCACGGCACTCTACCAAGGGGGACAGCTTGAGGCTCCTGTCTCCAAAAAAAAAAAAAAAAAGAAAGAAAGAAGTAGGTGATCATTACATAGCCACTGTAGAGCTGGGCTTACGCAGGCACAACTGTTGACTGCCAGGCACCTAAGGCCTGTTCATTAGACCATCTCACTCCTGAATCGGTTACCGATTCTCACACCCAACGGGTGTGTGTGGAGACCTTCTTCTGAGGCCAACCATGGCCACAGTCCTGGCCTCAGGGCCTTGCTCTGGAAACCCCACCTGCAGAGCTGATGGAGGTGGCCCAGCTCCTGCTGCGAAGGCAGAGGAGGAGCCACTGAGAGCAGTGTTCACAGCAGACCTCAGAGGACAAGCAGAAAAGGGACAATGGGCACTGTGGGCAGAGGGAAGGTCTCAGCCACTGCCAGTCTAAGACAACTAGGGAGGGTTCTGGAAGCTAAGGTACAGTTTTCAAGTTTACAATAGATGCCTTAAACAATAAAGAATTAATTTGACAATGAAAGCTGAAGGTCTAAATTTGAGTCCCTTGGTAATGTGGCCTGTGACAGGCCCTGTGTGGGTTTGCTCAAGCTGGCATGACAAAGTGCCACAGACTGGGGGGTTTACACAACAGACATTTGCTTTCTCACAGCACTGGAGGTTAAAAGTCCAAGGTCAAGCCAGGCACAGTGGCTCACACCTGTAATCCCAGCACTTGGGAGGCTGAAGCAGATGGACTGCTTGAGCTCAAGACCAGACTGAGCCAGAGCAAGACTCCGTCTCTAAAAATAGCTGGGTGTTGTGGTGGGCACCTATAGTTCCAGCTACTTGGGAGGCTGAGGCAAGAGAATTGCTTAAACCCAAGAGTTTGAGGTTGCTGTGAGCTGTGACATTACAGCACTCTATGGAGGGTGACACAATGAGACTGTCTCAAAAAAAAAAAAAAGAAAAAGAAAGAATGAAAGAAAATACCTTAATCCCCTTTCCAGATGTTCATACTGGCTGGCAGTCCCTGGCAGCTGGCAGCTAACCTACCCTCACACATCATTTCTCACCCTCCAAATCAGAACTGAGACCAGACTCCAGACCCCTCACTTCCTCTGTACCACTCCCATTCCAACTCCCATGCTGCCCATCAGGACCCTGGGACTGGAGTATCCAGGCAGCCAGCCAAGTTCACAGATGTGGCCAGCTGGCCCCTATGGAGCAAACTACCCCCCTTGCTTTGGCTCTCAGAGTTCTCCCCAAGGCCTAACCTTTCTTCTTTGTCAAAGGAAACTCCAAGAGATTCCTACAGAAGGGCCTTTGGCAGGCAGCTGAGGGCAAACACTGCAGATAAAGCACAGTTTTCCATTTGTATTTTACATGGGTGATTATGACCACATGTGTTTGCAGGGCTCCTACTACACTCCGAGTCCTGCATACAAAAGGACTGCCAATCTTCCCTGCACTCCTCCCAAGAGGAGCCCCCTTTTACAGAAGAGGACAGTGAGGCTATCCAACGACTCACAGCCAAGCTTCTGGTTTCTGTCTGTCTGTCTGTCTCTCTCTCTCTTTCTCTCTCTCACACACACACACACACACACACACATGCACAGTGCTCCTCCTTCCTCTCTCCCAATCCCTGGCCTGTCACCCTTCCCCTCATAACCCTGTGATCCAGGGCTGGACAGAACACAGCCACCACAGCAGCTCAGCAATCCATAACACTGCGCCTGCTACAGACTGATGTGGAGTCACGGTTCAGTGAGGTTATGCAATAGAGAATCATCCTCTGACCCCAGAGTCAGGGAAGAGGGTGTCCAAAGGCTGGAATTTGCTCTGCTCCCCAACAGTGAGTGTGATGACAGAAAGAGCAAGGGTTCTCCACCCACATCAGATGACCCTGGACTGCTTGACCCCGACAGATGACCCAGTGCCAAAGGGAAGTGGTCAGCTAAGAGGCCTGAGCAGACTCAGAAGCAATCCCCAGAGGCCAAGTCATGCCACCCTACCCCACCCCACCCACAGTGGCCACCAGGAAGAAATGATGGTGCCTGAGAACACGAAGGCTACCAGTCCTTCCCCTACCTCTCACCAACCAATCCATCCTCCACCTGGAAGCAAACAGAAATATATCAATGCTGGGCTGAGGGGACCTGCTGGGTTCTAGGAGTCCAGGGACACACGTGTGTAAAGATTTGTCCACACGGCTGTGAGCTATACGTACCTCACTGTAATCTTTTGAAGGGATTCTGCTTTTGGGAATATGGGGTAGGCTTATTTTTTCCTATACTTCCTGCTAAGTACCCTTGAAAACCCTGGACCTCACATACGAGACAAATAGGAGAAGATCACGAGAGGTGAGAAGAAGTCAGGCCAGGGACCCCAGGGTCCAAGGAAGCATACAGAGTAACTTCCCTCAGGTTCTTTCCGTCTGATCATCCTGGACCGGGTACTGAGAAGCCAGCAACCCAGAAATATCAATGGGCACAACAACCAACGAAAAAGCAACAAAAGCTGATCTCTGTAGCCAAAGGACCAGGAAAAGGGTGGCCCAGCAAGACAGAAAACCCTTAGACAATAAATACTGTACTGCACCTAAACGCCACAGGGAGACTGCAGCCCCATCCCCCCTCCTGCTGTGAAGACGGAGCAAGAACCTAGACGCCCCCCAGCACCAACGGTCCCACTGGGTGGCACCAGAGAAGCCAAGCAGGAAGCCAGGCCTTGCACGTCTGTGACAGCCTTAGTGGAGAACACTTTGGGAGCCAACACTTGTACCCCATCCAGCAGTAAGAGAACCCTCCTTGGTGTTAATGGAAGCAGATGAGGAACTTGAACTTCCACTCTCACCTTGCAGTACTGAGGCCGGGCCATCCCTCCCCCTGCCAGAGCAGTCTCAGAGGAAGCCAGCTAAAACAGGTTCAGGCTGGGCATAGTGGCTCACGCCTGTAATCCCAGCATTTGGGAGGCAGAGGTGGGTGGATTGCCTGAGCTCACGGGTTCAAGACCAGCCTAGGCAGAGCGAGATCCCATCTTTAAAAAAAAAAAAGGGTGGTTCCCACAACACATACACCTAGGCTGGTAGGTTTGAACCCACCCCAAGTCAGCTAAACAACAAAAAATCTCAACAAAAAAATAGCCAGGCACTCTACTGAGGGTGACAAAGTGAGACTCTGTCTCAAAAAAAAAAAAAAAATAGCCAGGTGTTGGGGCAGGTAGGTGCCTATAGTCCCAGCTACTTGGGAGGCTGAGGCAAGAAAATTGCTTGAGCCCAAGTGTTTGAGGTTGCTGTGAGCTGTGATGGCACTGCACTGTACCCAGGGTGACAGCTTGAGACTCTATCTCAAAAAAAAAAAAATTAACACCAATGTTACACAATATCTTTCAGAAAACAGAAGGAAAAAGAAATACTTCTCAGTTCATTATGAAGCTAGTTTTACCACATGCCAAATTAAAGACAATACTAAAAAAATAAATATCCAGTCCAGACCAACACCCTCATGAATAGACACAAAATCCTTACAAAACATTAGCAAAGGGCGGCGCCTGTGGCTCAGTGAGTAGGGCACCTGTCCCATATACCAAGGGTGGCAGGTTCAAACCCACCCCTGGCCAAACTGCAACAAAAATAGCCAGGTGTTGTGGCAGGAGCCTGTAGCCCCAGCTACTTGGGAGGCTGAGGCAAGAGAATCGCTTAAGCCCAAGAGTTTGAGGTTGCTCTGAGCTGTGACGCCATGACACTCTACCGAGGGTGACAAAGTGAAGACTCTGTCTCTGAAAAAAAAAAGAAAAAAATTAGCAAAGGAAATTTAGCAATATATAAAAAGAATTATATACCACAACCGAATGGAATTTGTTCTCTTTCATCCAGAGATAAAAGGCTGGTTCAATATTTGAAAATCAATCCATATAATCCACCAAATGAATAGGCTAAAGAAGAAAAGCCATAGGAACATATCAGTTAGTGCAGAAAAATCATTTGACAAAATTCAACACTCCATTAATGATAAAAAAAAAAAGTATCATAAAAACAGAAGTACACTGGGCAGCACCTGTGGCTCAAGGAGTAGGATGCCGGCCCCATATGCCAAGGGTGGCGGGTTCAAGCCCAGCCCCAGCCAAAAAACTGCAAAAAACCCCCCAAAAAACAGGAGTACAGGAGAAATTTCTCAATTTGATACAGAGCTTTTAAAAAAACCTACAGGTAATATTCTACCTAACGTGGAAAGATGGGATGATTTCCCTCCAAGATTGGAACTAGGCAGGGAACCCACTCTCACAAGTCTTATTCAACATAGTGATTAGAAGTTCTAGACAATGCAATAAGGCAAGAAAAGAAAATAAAAGGCATAAAAATAGGAAAGGGTACAGTAAATCTGTCCCTATTTGTAAATAATGTAATTATCTACACAGGAAATCCCTAGGAGTCTACAAAAAGAAAGAAAAAAAGGAAAGAAGCTTGACTTAAGCTTCACACTTTTTACAAATATTAACTCGAAATGGATCACCAACCTAAATAGAAAATGTAAAATTATAAAACATCAAATCACAGATTGCACAATGCCAAGGGGAGTCTTCACGCAAACTCTGGACTCTGGGTGATGAGGATATGTCAGCGTGGGGTCATTTGTTGTAACAGATGGGGGGATCTTGATAAGGGGGAGGCCTGGGGGTCAGGAAGTATATGGAAACTCTTTATACCTTCCATTTGATTTTGCTATAAACATAAAACTGTTCTATAAATAAAGCCTATTTTTTTTAAAAGGGAGCAATTGTTGAACCGTACGCTTACAATGGGTAGATTTTATGACATGTACATTACATTCCAGTAAACCCTTAAGAAGAAACAAGCAGAAAATAAAAATAATAGCTAATTATTTTGGGGTTCTTTTTTTTTTTTACTGTTTATTTCTTAATTTCAGAATATATTACAGGGGTGCACATATTTTGGCTAGTTTGTTTTGTACATTTCTGGTCAAAGTTATGCATGTGTTCTTCACCTAGACTGTGATCATTATACTCATTAAGTGTGAATTAACCCACCCCCTCCTGTACCCGTCAGCTAGTTGATTCCTATTTTTACTTCCCTATGTGCATGTAAGTATTGATTAACTAGTTCCAATTTAGTATTGAGTACTTAGGATGTTTATTTTTCCATTCTTGCAATATTTTACTTAGAAAAATGGTCTTTAATTCCATCTAGGTTGTTAGAAAAGATACAAGGCCACCATTTTTTATGGCTGAGTAGTACTCCATGGTATACAAATACCGCATTTTATTAATCCATTCACGTACTGATGGACATCTGAGATGCTTCCACATCTTCGCAATTGTGAATTGTGCTGCCATAAACATTCAAGCACAAGTGTCTTTATGATAAAATGTCTTTTCTCCTTTGGATAACCACCTTGTAGTGGAACTGCTGGAATGAATGGTAGGTCTACTTTTGGTTCTTCGAGGTATCACCTGCAGTCCCATCAACAGTGTACAAGTGTTTCTTCTTCTCTGCCTCCATGCCAGAACTTGTTGTTTTGAGACTTTTTGATAACAGCTATTCTTACTAGGGTTAGGCAATATCTCATTGTGGTTTCGTATTCCCCTAATCACTAGAGATGGTGAGCATTTTTTCATGTGTTTGTTGGCAATTAGACTATCTGTCTTTCTTTTTTTTTTTTTTTTGAGACAGAGCCTCAAGCTGTCCCCCTGGGTAGAGTGCTAGGGCATCATAGCTCATAGCAACCTCCAACTCCTGGGCTCAAGCAATTCTCCTGCCTCTACCTCCCAAGTAGCTGGGACCACAGGTGCCCACCACAACACCTGGCTATTTTTTTGGTTGCAGCCGTCACTGTTGTTTGGCAGGCCCGGGCTGGATTCGAACCCACCACCTTAGGTGTATGTGGCTGGCGCCTTAGCCACTTGAGCCACAGGTGCTGAGCCTAGACTAGCTTTCTTTAAAGAATTCCTGTTCATGTCTTTTGCCTACTTTTTAACGTTTTTTTTTTTTTGTTTTGGGTTTTTTTTTTTGACAGAATCTCATTTTGTCACCCTTGGTAGAGTGCCATGGTGTCACAGCTCACAGCAACCTCAACTCCTGGGCTTAGGTGATTCTCTTGCCTCAGCGTTCTGAGTAGCTGAGAGTACAAGCGCCCGCCTCCCTCCCCATATCAGCCTGGGTCCCATAAAATAACACTCAAATTAGAAGAATTTGAACAGCACTTAATAAAAGGACTATTTACTGAGGGGTGAGCAGGAGGTGGTCTGTATCTCTGCACTGATATCAGAGCTGTCCCCACCCCTAGACCTGAAGGTACCAGAGGAGGAAGCAGTCATCTGTACCAGTGGAGACGGCCACAGGACAGGATCCGAGGCCTCTGAGGAACAAAGCCAGCCCACCGGACCCTGCAAGGAGGGAATGAGCACCCTGCCTTTTCTGTCCCTCCCCCTGAATCCCGGAGCTCCTTCCTGGCCTCCAGGGCACAGAGCATGATGGAAGCAGAGTGGAGAAAGGTGGGGAGGCAAGACAGAGATGGCCAGGGGTGGGCAAGATGGTCCAAGCAAGGCCAGGGGGACGGCTGCTACTGAATCCCTGTAACCTGGCAGCAGACAGAGCCTCAGGTTTACCCACTGAGCAGCATCACCCCACAGACTGTCCCACCACAGGACAGCCACTGCAGACCTGCTTCCAGAGCTAGACTCCCAAAGCCAGGGGCAGTGCCTGCTGCCAGCAATGAAAGAGTCTTTTGCAAAATTATAATAGGCGGAGCACACTGATCACTGGGAGGGCAGAGAGCCACACTCAGGGCTCTGTATCAGGAGGCTGAGCTGGCAGTACTCTCATTCAGCATGGGGCTTGCAACGCCACCACCAACCAGCCAGACCTAGGACGCAGATACCACCGGGGTCACCACCACCCCAAGAGCAGATTCTTCTTGCTTCTGCTTTTCAAATTATTATCCCCCAAAACGAAGCCCAGAGCAGTTCATTTCCTCGGCTAAACCAAGGTTACGTGTCTTCGAGAAAGCCTGAGATTGAGAGTACCCAGCATTCCAGTTAGGAAGAGAATCCCCAAACATGGGAAGAGGTTTTGCACTCCGGGTAGCCAATAAATAATGTCCACTAAGTCCATGCGATCTGCTCAGCATGTCAGGGCACTTCCTGTTCCTGCAGACAGTATCTTCAAAGGATTACTGACTCATGGCATGTGTTACCAAATTTCTTTCCCCAAAGAGTTAATCTCCAACCATATCCAGAGAACAGAATGCCTGCTTTGCCATATCTGCACTCACTATCATTAAAGGTTTTTTAATAAAAATTAGTCAGCAAAATATAATTGCTACCTCGTATCTTGAGTCTCTCACCCCCATTTTTTTGGTTCCTATGTTTATTAGTTGTATTCTCCAAAAGTCTTTAATACTTCATTTTGGACACATTTTATTATTTGTTTTGATGATTGATTTTTCATTATTTTCCTTTTTTGTGGCCTATGCTAAAATTAGCTTGCATCTGCTGAAAGAAGAGATTAGGATCAGAATCAGCTGTGTGTAACACAAAAAAAATACCCAGACTTAAAGTACATAGAAGTTTCTTTCTCTCGCACATGAAAGGGCCCTAGAGAAGGGCAGGCCAAGGTGGCCTTGGATCCACTCAACTGTCATGAGGGACTGTGCCGGCTCCTGTTCTGCCATCCCCTGATAAGACTTCCCCCCTGCTGTCACAGAAGGGATCATGTCCAGCAGCACAAAGCCAGGATGAAGGGCTAGCTGCCTACCTTGCAACACATCTGTGTGCACGTTATTGCAAAAAAAATGTTTTTTGAGAAAGAGTCTCCCTCTGTCGCCCTGGCTAGAGTGCTGTGGCATCAGCCTACCTCAGAGCAACCTCAAAGTCCTAGGTTCAGGTCATCCTCCTACCTCAGCCTCTCGAATAGCTGGGACTATAGGCACCCACCATAACACCCAGCTAGTGTTTCTATTTTTGGTAGAGATGGGGGTCTCACTCTTGCTCAGGCTGGTCTCGAACTCCTGAGCTCAAGAGATCCTCCCACCTCCACCTTCCAGAGTGCTAGGATTACAGATAGGAGCCATCGTGCCTGGACTTATTACAGAATTCTGATGTGTGACCCATCTAGCTACAAGGGAGGCTGGAGAAGGTGCTCAGAGAAAAGTCAGCATCTTACTGCTCAGGTCTAAGAGAGGATGAATCCTGAGGGGCAGCCAATTGTCTCTTCTACAAACAAGGATAAAAATTATATTGAACACAGCTCATTCACGTGGGAACAATCAGGATGTTTATGATGATAAAAGCCAACATTACTGATTGTGGCCACTGTTGTAAGCACTTAACGTATGTTACTTAATCCTTAGCACATCCCTATGAAGTAGATTCTATTGCTATCTTTATTTTATTTTATTTTTTGAGACAGAGCATCAGGCTGTCCCCCTGGGTAGAGTGCTGTGGCATCACAACTCACAGCAACCTCCAACTCCTAGGCTCAAGCGAGTCTCCTGCCCCTGCCTCCCAAGTACCTAGGACTACAGGTGCCAGCCACAATGCCCAGCTATTTCTTGGTTACAGCTATCATTGTTGTTGGGCGGGCCTGGGCTGGATTTGAACCCACCACCTTAGTCACTTGAATCACAGGCGCCAAACCGCTATCTTCATTTTACAGAGAAGGAACTCCAGGCACAGAGAGGCTAGGTAACTTGTCCAAGTTCACCCAGTTAACAGGTGGTGGATTTGAACTTGGGCGGAGTCCCTAGGACCAGACTCAACTATGAACAGAGGCAACCTTGAACCAGCAATCAGAACCAAGCAAGAACCCGACTGGGTTCCTCCAAGGGGTGCATCTATTGACTCAGGAGTGGAGATGGGGAGTAAAGCTGCCTTGTCACTTTGCCTCTGAATATTTCCTTTGTTCATCCAGTCAGCAAATGTGCTTCCATAACACACATTACATTTGTAATCCACTGTCTGCTCCTTTGGAGCAGATAATGTATCCCTAGTAGTCAACATAAAGCACAGCACAAGTATGGGCTCAAAAGACATATGCTGTGTAAGGGAAGCTGAGCTTTGTGGTGGGTGCTGAACATGCAGGTACCCCAGGCTCTGCCTGCTGGTGCTCACAGCCAAGAAGAGGAGATGGGCTGGGGGGCACACCATAGGCAACACGCAGCATGGGGACCTGCAGCGAGTGGTCTGGGGTGGCTAGACTGTAGTTTATGAGTTGCAGCCATAGGGACATGGTTCTCAAGGTAGACTGGAGCAGTCTGGAAATTCCTTTCACATCCAAGGTAAAAATACTTAGCCTCAGTGCTAAGGCAACAGGGAGCTACTGGAGGCTGAAGCAAGGGGTGACATAATCAAGAGTGGCCATCAAGAACAACTCATCTAGGCTTGGCGCCCATGCACACTGGACAGCGCCAGCCAAGGCTGGTGGGTTCAAGCCCAGCCCAGGCGAGCTCAACAATGACGACTGCAACAAAAAATAGCCAGGCGTTGTGGTGGGCGCCTGTAGTCCCAGCTACTTGGGAGGCTGAGGCAAAAGAATCACTTGAGCCCCAAGAGTTTGTTGAGGTTGCTGTGAGTTGTGACACTACAGCACTCTACCAAGGGTGACATAGTGAGGCTCTGTCTCAAAAAAAATAAATAAATAACTCACCTGGTGGTGTGCCAAGGGTGGAAGGAGAGAGACCAGAAGCAGGGAGATTCAGATAAGGGGGGAGTCTGAGGGGGTGGGGCCAGAGCAAGAGGTTTGGAAGAAGCAAAGAGGGCTAGGGCAAGGAGAACCCAGAGGCCCCACACCCAGGGGATGAGCCAGGGCGGGGGAGGGGAGGTGAGGCACTGAAGTGGCTAAAGCAAGAGAAGCTAGGAGGAAGGGGGGCTGGAGAGGGGCCCTGGCTTGAGCTGGAGCAGACAGCAGCTGGACGCCAGCAGCCTTGTGCTCATGGCTCAGAAATGTCCCAGGCCTGCCAGGAGACTGCTTGGCCCGTGCTGCCCAGTTCCCCCCACCAGCCCCAGCTAGGCTTCCACATCAGGAGCTCTGAGGCTGCCCCCCAGCACCTTGCTGCCCCAGAGAGGCCTCCCCTCTGTAGAACCCAGCGCACCTTCAGTCCCCTCCCCCTCAAAGGCTGATGAGACACAGGCCAGAGGAGGGATAAAGAATGAACAGACATCTGCAGGAGGCCCTTCAGGAAGCAGGGGGTGGGCTGGGGCTGGCTGGAGTGCCGGGGCCCAAAGGTCCAGTGGGGTGGTGGCGGCGCGGATGCAATCCAGGGAGCTGGCGGAGCCAGCAGGGAGTGAACGTCTGCAACGCTTTGCCCAGCAGGCCTAATGAGACACAGGTGGTGCCCTGGCCCGTCCCACCTCCCAGCCCTGATAGTGTAAGCTGATGCGGTTTGTCTGGGAGCAGGGGCGGGGCTGGGGTGCTGGCAGGGGGCCCAGCGCATAACTCCAGGCAGTTGCAGACTGAGGCTGCAGACGCTCAGCCACTCAGCTGAACTGACAGCATGAAGGTACTGGGCCCAGGGTGGGGAGACTGGTGACCTCGAGGGACTGAGCCCACTCTGTGGAGAGAGGTCCCTTGCCAGCAAGGGGACTGTGAAGGCACAGGGAGTTCTCTCGAAACCCTCTAATTCTAAGAGTTTTGTGCCTGTCCCATAGAGTGAGATTACTTGGGAGGCAAAGAGGTACCACAGGGCAGGAAAGGGTTCCAAGCAGGGTGGTGTGCTTATGTGCTGCGCAGATTCAGAGAACGGGGTCCCCAGGACCGCGCTGACCCTGTCTTCTGCCTCCAGGCCCTCTTGGCCCTGCCGCTGCTGCTGCTTCTCTCCACTCCCCACTGCGCCCCCCAGCTCTCCGCGATCAGAGGAGATGGTAAGCAGCCCCCACTCACAGATGCTGCCTGGCCACCAAGCCATCCCGCAGGGCTGTTTCCTCCTTTACAAAATGGGGCAAGTAGATGATGACGAGCTTCATCCATCCCCCATGAAGAAATCTCAGTGTTTCTCATGACAGAGTCCCCCCCCCCACAGGGACTGAGACAAACCTCGGGTGCTGAGGTGTCGGCGATGCCTGAGCCCATCTCCCCTCACTGTCCCCACATCCATCCCCAGCTCTGGAGAGGCCTTGCCTTCAGCAGCCTCTGGACTGCGATGACATCTATGCCCAGGGTTTCCATGCGGACGGCGTGTACCTCATCTACCCCTCGGGCCCCAGTGTGCCTGTGCCTGTCTACTGTGACATGACTACCGAAGGCGGGAAGTGGACGGTGAGTGGGATAAGGGAATAGCAGCTGGACCTCATCGTAGTTTCAGCTGTGTGACATCAGACTTCACCTCTGCAAAGCTTCAGTTTCTTCATCTTTAAAATGGGGGCAATTACACCTACAGCACAGTTTCTGAGTGGCTCCCAACACCTCACTCTAAGTGCTTGAAGTAGGCTAATGCCTGTAACCCTCACAATAATCCTGGGATGTAGATATCTTTTCTAGTCAAGGAAGTGAAACCCAGAGAGGTGAAGTGACACAGGTCACACAGCCAGAAACTCTAGGTGCTCCCTCTTACCCTCTTCCCTTTCCTGCCTCTATCTGGGACGGTATGAGAGCTGCATGGGTGCTGGCTCTCTGCAGCTGCTCGGAGGGTTTGGGCAACCCCAGCCCTTCCCCACTCAGTCCTTTAACAAACTGGCCACAGCATCACAGGATCCGTGCCTGAAGAGGTTAGACCCCTGCCCACTGGACCAGACCTGTCCTCTCTGCTCTAGGTTTTCCAGAAGAGATTCAATGGCTCAGTGAGTTTCTTCCGGGGCTGGAACGACTACAAGCTGGGCTTCGGCCGTGCTGATGGGGAGTACTGGCTGGGTAAGGTGGGGTTAGGTGGGCTGAGGGGCACCCCAAGGTCAGGTCCTTCCTAACCAGCTCCCCTTCCTCCCCAGGGCTGCAGAACCTGCATCTTCTGACACTGAAGCAGAAGTATGAGCTGCGAGTGGACCTGGAGGACTTTGAGAACAACACAGCCTATGCCAAGTATGTGGACTTCTCCATCTCCCCCAACGCAGTCAGTGCGGAGGAGGACGGCTACACCCTCTACGTGGGGGGCTTCGAGGACGGTGGGGCAGGTACTCTTCTGTCTGTCAGCCCTAGGAGGCGATGTAGGGGAGAAAAGGCAGGGCAGACCTGACCCTCTCTAGGTCCCTCCTTCAGCCCTCCTGGGCCTGGAAGGGCCACAGCTGGCTCCAAATCAACCAAACCAGCTTGGGCCTCAGCCCCAAGGAGCAGCCGCTCTGGCCCTGCTTTAGGCAACCCTGTGGAAAAGCAGCTGTTTCTCTTCACTGCAACACATTTACCCCACATCCCACGAGGCTGCCATGTGATGTCCCACAGCAGTTCTCTCCCTGCCAGCTCAGGCTCAGCTCCCTGCCTCAGCCCCATCCTTACTCTCCTCTCCCAGGTGACTCCCTGTCCTACCACAGCGGCCAGAAGTTCTCCACCTTCGACCGAGACCAAGATCTCTTTGTGCAGAACTGTGCAGCCCTCTCCTCAGGAGCCTTCTGGTTCCGTAGCTGCCACTTTGCCAACCTCAATGGCTTCTACCTGGGTGGCTCTCACCTCTCCTATGCCAATGGCATCAACTGGGCCCAGTGGAAGGGCTTCTACTACTCCCTTAAGCGCACCGAGATGAAAATCCGCAGAGCTTGAGGGGCTGGCCCCCATCAGGCCCCTTCCCCCCTTGGCCATTCCGGGTCTCCATGAGTGCTCCCTCTATGCCACACCCATCACAGAGCCCCGGACATGATGTTTTCTGCTTCACCCTGATCACCTGCTTCTCATAGGGGTCCTTGTGGCTCTCATACCCAGGACGTCCATCTCTAAGCCACGCCCTACTCCCCCGTGCCTGAGGCCACACCACTAGCAGCTACCCAGGCCTTTTCTGGGAGGCACAGCCGTCCAGCTGCATCTGGCTGGGCTCCAGACTATTGCCTCCACCCTCTCCCAGGAGCCCGGAGCCGCCCTCCTGGATGCAGGCTTTTGTGTCCCGCCTTACCCAGCTTCTTTTTTTTTTTTTTTTTTGAGATGGAGCCTCAAGCTATCCCCCTGGGTAGAGTGCCATGGCATCACAGCTCATAGCAACCTCCAACTCCTGGGCTCAAGCGAGTCTCCTGCCTCCGCCTCCCAAGTAGCTGGGACCA
>CAUYQV010032567.1:0-25929 GCA_963574575.1 Galagoides demidoff
GACCTTGAACATATTACTTATCCTCCCTAAGTCTGTTTCCTCATCCATAAATAAAGATGATGGCACACACAATGAAACCTATTTAAGAATTAAATAAATGCTGGGACTAGCCTGGGCAACATAGTGAGACACTGCATCTGGAAAAAAATGAAAAATTGGTGGCATCAATCGGTAGCTCAAGTGGCTAAGGCCCCAGCCACATACACCGGAGCTGGTGGGTTCAAATCCAGCTCGGGCCCACCAAATGACAATGACAACTATAAACAAAAATAGCCAAGCATTGTGGTGGGGGCCCGTAGTCCCAGCTACCTGAGAGGCTGAGGCAAGAGGATCACTCAAGCCCAAGTTTGAGGTTGCTGTGAGCAGTGATGCCACGGCACTATACCCAGGGTGACAGCTTGGGACTCTTGTCTCAAAAAAAAAAAAAAAAAAAGAAAAAGAAAAATTATCTGGACATGGTGGCACACATCTATAGTCTCTGCTATTCAGGGGCTGAGGTAGGAGGATCACTTGAGGCCAGGAATTCAAGGTTATAGTGAGCTATGATTGTGCCCCTGCACTCCACAGCCTAGGTGACAGACCAAGACCCTATCTCTAAAATAAATAAATAGAGCCAACTACTTGGGAGGCTGAGGCAAGAGGATCGCTTGAGCCCAAGAGTTTGAGGTTACTGTCAGCTGTGACTTCACAGCATTGTACCGAGGGAGACAAAGTAAGACTCTATCTAATAAATAAATAAATAAATGCCAATTTAAGTACTTCCACATGTTTTGGTATATCACAAGCAGTAAATTTTGCACTAGTCATTTTAACTCTTATCATTAATAATTAACAGCTTTTGAGTACCTGGGCTTGAAAGGCTAAGTTGATAGAGAGTGAGCATTAAACCTCGTGTTTAATAGTATTCTGTTTCGCATTAGTAATTTTAGCCTTATGTTTTCCTTCAACACCACATTTTAACCACTGTACTGTAGTCCTAGTTCAATGCTCGAATAATTTCAGAGGCTGATAACTACTCTTTACAGAATAGTTGTCTTATTCCTAGAGGTTTCCAGCCCATCTGTGACAACATCCTATTGCTCGTTTTGTTTTGTTTTCTGTTTCAATGTAAGTCCTAACTAAAGAGGCCTCACAGAGCTCTGCCGAATTCCCAAGGTAAAACCTTGGTGGCCTTCTGAGTCACCTTATGGGAACCTGGCCTATACCTCAAACTTGGGTTTTTATGTTTTATGAAACCAAGGCATGTTGATTTAAGAAAACCAGACAACCAACCTGAAAAGCCAACCAGTCTGGGTGCAGCCCAGCCAACTTGCACACATACTAAAGAAATACCATGAGCCCCACAAACTCTTTGTGGGCTAAGTGAACTCACTCGCTTTTTAAATCTGGAGATGCTCAGTCGTTTGATTATAAGTTACTTACTATTTGCTCTTGATTTTTCAAGTCTATAGGGGACTTTCCAGATTCTTCCTTCTTCAGGGGCATGGATCCATGCTCATTGGATTTTGTCCTAGTCTATACTTAGGGACATGAAGCTAACCACTACTTTGGTTTGTTGTTTTGGTTTTTTTCTTCAGTGACAAATGTGAAGCCACCAGATCATGCTCAATGCCTGCTCTGGAAGGGGAGCCGCTCTCATACTCAGACATGACGGGGTTTTTTCTCTAACTTTCTGTACTGCATTCAGCTAGTTTGCTGTAGAAGCTTCCTGGTGCTGCCAAAAGAAAGTACCACACGCTGGGTGGCTTAAAACAACAGAAATTTGTTCTGTCTCAGTCCTGGAGGCCAGAAGCCTGAGACCAAGGTGTTGGCAGTGTTGTTCCCTTCTGAGGCCTCTGAGGGAGAATTGGTTCCAGGGCTCTCTCTGATGCTCTGGTGGCCTCTGGCAGTCCTTGGCATTCCTTGGCTTATAGGCACATCACTCCACTCCCTGACTCCATCTTCCTGTGGTGACGTCCCTGTATCTCTCTTATAAGGACACTGGTGTCATTAGTTTAGGGGCCCATACTGCTCCAGTGTGACTTCATCTTAACTAATTACATCTGCAATGACCCTATTTCCAAATAAGGTCACATTCTGAGGTCCTGTGGGTCACAGCTTCAACGTATCTCTTTTGGGGGACACAATTCAATCCATTGCTTCTCATATACAAAGATATAAAACCTTCCCACAGAACCCTTAACTATTAGTACATCATCTAATAATCATTTAAAGCTTTGCAAAATATTCTTATGTCCACTGGGTTTTTTTTTTTAACTTTTCTCTTATTTTTCCTTATATGCAGGTTTTTAGTCATCTGTACCTTGAAAAGGTCCACAACAGCAATTCTAAACATCTATCTTGTCAGGAAAAACTGCCATGAAAAGGCAGCAGAGTATTTTACTAAGTGAAATTCAACCATTTTATTTTAAACTGTTGATCTATTTTGTTGTTAATGAATTCTAATGAAGCTTGGTAAACTGAGAGATAATGCCTCCTGGGAAAGGATTTAGAATTTTTATGGTCATAGTGACCTAAGCTTGTAATTTTCAGTAATCAATAGAGTATTCAATTTTACTGAGCTGAAAATGGACTCAGCAAGCGTTTAACCACACACCATGGTTTTCATTTGTGTTAACACAAATTTTTTTCCCAAACCAGTTCTTATTATAAAGAATAGATTGGTCTTAATTCATTCAAAGGGAGGGAGGAATTTAATCTCAACCTCGTTAGTCACATCTGTACAATTTGGGGCAACAGATTTTATACTGGTTTTTCTCAGTAACGATAGCAAGCACTTATTATCCTGACAGTCAGAAGTCCTACTCATCTGTTACCCTGTCTCAGCCTTCCCTGGAAAGTCTACATGAAAGGCTGTGTGTGGACGACATAGAACATCCTCATAAATTTAAAATACAAAGGCTGCTAGTCTGAAAAATAACCCAAGGAAAGTTACAGGGACTTTGGAGTAGCAATGAAGGAAACTTCATTTTTAAAGGCAAAGAAACCACTGGGCGGCCCATCCTAAAAGCATATCAAATTTTTTTTCCAAAGTGTTACTTGATTACTTTCTCATAATTCTTGTACATTAATATTTGTGTAAGAGGATGTGCTAAAATAGCACCCCCAAAGTATACCTAAATGTCTAGGAAAGAGGTTCACTTGCTTTCTGCATTAATAAGAAACACAGTTTCCACTGTGTCCTTAGGAAATACTAGCTGAAGTTATTTCATTCAGATAGAGCATGAAAAATCGCTTCTCCGCCTTTTGGCTAAGATCAAGGGCAGATATAGCATAAAAGTTACTTTCTTTTTTCCTGTTGGGCAGCTTTGCTAATACATCCATTAGATGAATCCAAATCTTCCTTGAGTCGATTCCTAGCTCCCCAATTCAAACACTCATGAAATAGCTAAACAATAACAGAGAGGCCACTCAGTTGAGGTGACGGGAAGGACACACAGGTGTTTGAAGCAGTCATTGTCTTAAATTGCTGAACATGAACGTTGGAAGCAGCTCTGCATTCTTTCAAGGGCTGATGACTGGTCCATTTAAAGGTGGTTCTTCATTTTTCTCTAATAAACTTACAGGAACCGAATCAAGTTCTAAGCTACCTCTGTCATGGACCCCATACCATGTGTAGGAAGCTTCCACACAGCCCTAAAACCAACCAAACAACGAGGCAGGAAAAGCTGAGGTGAGGCACAAATGGCCAAACCCTCCAATTCTTTGCCAGGACACTGGAGCCGGGTGGTTCTGGGTAAAGAAATTTCTACCACGCTCGGCTTGGGCCCCACCGCGCAGCCTGTACCACATCCGCCTGCCTGGGGCTGGCATTTCCTTCCCCAGTGTGGGTGGAAGAGGCCCAGGAGTGCTTTCTTAACACAGGCCGATTTTGCAAAGGGAGAAGTGACAGCTGCAGGTAGCCATGACTGCTGAGGGGCAAGAAGAGCCTGGGATTCAAACATCCCACCAACCCACCCCTGTGCCCCCAAGAAGCCTGGGTGGAAGGGCAGCCAAGTACAGGCCCCAGAGAGTCAGGGAAAGGGTTTCAGAAGACTAACAGGGTGAAAGATGAAACAGACGGGCCCAAGAGGGGATACCAGGGGTTGGGGCAGGCAGATGACACATCCGTCCCTTAGTCCTGGCCTGGCTTCCCGACCAGGTGCCGCTGTTGAAATGATGTTCAATTTGGAGCCAAAACTCCAACGTTGCCACAGCTGGGGTCCAGGCAGGCTGGGAGGTAAGCAAACTGAGGGAACCCCACTGTGTACTGTAGGTTCCTGCTTCTAGTTTTTGTAAAAAAAAAAAAAAAAGTCTTTAGAAGAAAATGTAGCTCATAGACAACAGAGGAAGAAGAACATAAAAGTTTATACGGAGACAATGAACACCCTTGCCCTGAAACCAGCCAGTTTGAGGGGCTGACAGGGGCTCTGTGGTTTCCACTACAGATTTTCACAGGACTTTATAGGCCCTGTTGGCTGCTGACGCTCCTGAAAATCAATCGAATTACCTTTTATTTTTATTTTTTCTTTTTAGCAATGCTGTCTCACCATTGACCTTTCAAGGGACTCTAAATCCAAGTGATTTTGCCAAAATGATGTGACAGCAAGTTGTTCTTCTCAGGAAAGGGGGCAGGAGGACATCTCTAGTTAAATAAGTTTAGCAAATACTGTACACAAGACATTTTCTGGGAGGGTGACCTGGCAGATTTGCTTTGAGAAGCCCTAGAGTCACCCAGCCTTTCTGAAATATATTTAACATTTATGTCCTCAACACAAGACATCCTTTGAATTCAGCATTCCAAGAAGTAGTCACTGGGAAACCTGCCCCCAGTCCGGCTCACATGTGCCGTGAGGCTGCATGCTGCCCACCTAGGATGGTGCGTTTGGGCTTTGTGCACCCAGGCTTTGTGCACCCAAAATGCAAGACCCCACATTGATTCCTGGAACATGCCACCCCAATAGATTCTGCCCCACTGACCCAGCCTGTCAAGGTCTTTTGGAACTTGATGCTTGGAATCACGTTTGTTTTGGACCCGTATCTCCATGTGCATACACACATCTGCAGGAAAAGGGGAATGCTTAGGTGAACGGCCAGTCCAGCCCTGCACACACTGATCCTCCTGGGAGGTCAGGTCTGGGCCAATTCCTTCCCATACATACAGAGCTGATGGTGGGGCCCTTCTAGAACATCCAAAAAGAGTTTTATGTGGCTTCCAGGGAGATGTATTCAGCTGAAGTCGTTTTTCCATCAAATGGCCCCAAAGTACAAAGTGGCTGCTGGGAATTTGAATTATATTACCTAATGCAGGAGCAACTGCGGTACCCACAGGGGAAAGGAGAGGGGAGCTCATGTCTGGGAGTTGGGGGTTCATTAACACTTCTTAAATTAGCAAATCTTTATATAGCACAAGTTTAAAAATAGCAACCTAATAGTTTCTAAAATTAGCCATCATTGCTCTCCATAAATATTTAGGCCTCCAATAAATTTCTAGTCCACTTGCCTTGCCTACTGGGGTTAAACCAGGCTGAGCTTTTATGCCACATTCTTTAGGATCAGAAGACTTAATTATTGACCTTGACAAGTGAGAGCTGTGAGAAGCCCCAGAATGCACAAAGTAGGAACAGCTGTGGGGACGTCAGGGTGCAGGTGGGGCCAAAAGGGGTCTCAGAGGCTTTTCACTGATCTGGATGCTTGAAGGGGTCACCTGTTCTGATGTACTTGGGACTGTCCCAGTTTTAGCACTGAAATTCTTCTGTCCTGGGGAATCCCTTCAATACCCAGGAAATCAAGACAATTGGTCGTCCTGGCTACCTAAGACACTGCAAAAGATCAAGGCCACTCTTCTGGGACAATTTTTTTTTTAAAGACAGAGTCTCGCTTTGTCACCCAGGCTAGAGTGCGATGGCATCACAGCTCACAGTAACCTCACACTCTTACACTCAATTGATCCTCTTGCCTCATCCTTTCAAGTAGCTGGGACTACAGGAGGTACTTGCCACAACATTCAGCTAATTGTTCTGTTTTTGGTAGAGATGGAGTCTCATTCTTGTTCAGGCTGGCCTTGACCTCCCGAGCTCAAGCAATCCTCCTGCCTTGGCCTCTCAGAGTGCTGGGATTATAGGTGTGAGCCACTGCACCTAGCCTCTTCTGGGACATCTTTGGGGAAGACATTCTACTCCCCAGAATCTGTTGCTGATACAACCTGAAGCCCTCACACTAACTTTAGTCCCATTTATTAATAATTGTGGCAGGTTAACCCTTCAAGATAGGTTTTTTAAAAAGTAATAATAATATTTGAGGCAGGGAGTATGTAAAGAAAGAATGAAACCATGGACAGTACTAGTTGGGCCAGGCACAGAACTGTCACCCCGTACATCCCAGTTTCCCCACATATAAAACAGGGATGTTAACAGCCACTGTCCTATGAAGTTGTTGAAACTGGTTTACATCTAGTAGAGAATTTCTTAACACCCTAGGATTAAAACTGAGAGGGCTGTGGAACCCCACAGACAGTCCCTGTCACCTAGGAGATGCCCTGCAGCCTCCACTGCTTAAATATAGCACATTCCTTTGCTCTGAGAAAGAAGGAAGAAGCAGGTTTTGCCCACTGAATTCTTTGCTGGTTGGGGGACTCTGAAGTGACATCAGCAGCAGAAATGCCTGCCTTTTCTCCCTTCAGAACCAGAAACCATCTTAGGGCAGTGAATGAAGCCTGGCTCCTGCATTTTAAAAAGAAGTTGAGGCCCAGCACAGTGGCTGACACCTGTAATCCCAGCACACTGGGAGGCCAAGGCAGGAAGATCCCTTTGAGCCCAGGAGTTTGAGAGCAGCCTAAGAGCCAGACCCTGTTTCTACAAAACGTAAAAAAATTAGCCAGGCGTCATGGTGCACTTGGCACTACACAGGTGCTACATGTCCTTACCCCAAGATGTGCTCTGGATTTTGCTATACTTAGAATTTTTTAAAAGCCTTTGAAATGGGGTGGCACCTGTGGCTCAGTGAGTAGGGTGCCATCCCCATATACCGAGGGTGATGGGTTCGAACCCGGCCCCAGCCAAACTGCAACAAAAATAGCCAGGCATTGTGACAGGAGCCTATAGTCCCAGCTACTCATGAAGCTGAGGCAAAAGAATTGCCTAAACCCAACAGCTGGAGGTTGCTGTGAGCTGTAATGCTACAGTACTCTACCAAGGGTGACAAAGTAAGACTGTCTCTAAAAAAACAAACAAACAAAAAACCTTTGAAATGGCTCCATATCCGCATATTCTGAAAGCCAGTAGCAGTCTCTGTTTACAATAAAGCCACCTTCCCAAAGTTCTCAGTCATCACAGCTGGGGTGAATAGGGTGTGAATGGAGGCCTAAGCCAGAGGAGAGGGGTGCTGGCCTCTGGTCTAGGCTGCAGCTCCTAAGGAGCTGGTGGCCTTGGTAATTTCTGTTGCTGGCATCAGCTGGCAATCTGTACATCACACCCAGCTCTACAATTTGAAGGCAGCGCCTGATCTGCTTATGAAGGTAGGCCTCTCCCTCCTCTTTTTTTTTTTTAGAGACAAAGTCTCATTTTATTGCCTTGGGTAGAGTGCTGTGTCGTCACAGCTCACAGCAACCTCCAACTCCTGGGCTTAGGCGATTCTCTTGCCTCAGTCTCCTGACTCTTCCTCCTTAAGAAGGTGAAGCCATCCTCTTCCAAAAACACCTCATCCCAATGACAGCCCAAGGCTTCTTTCTAGGTCACAACTGGCACACACCTTATCACTTGTCAGTCCCAGGCAAGAAATAGGTTCGTTCGTAGCTGTAACAACTGTTCTTCTGAATACTGACTTGATCAACAACACAAGGACATGAGATTCAAATGCTGGAAGGTAGACACAGGATAGAGCGTCCCACAGGGGGCTGGTAAGTGCTGAGAGAATCCAGAAATGGGGGCTCCAGAACGCCCTTCCCTGAGGTTAGACTCCCGGGCTCATCCCTTCTGCCTCCCGGGAAATCAGCTGATTCCCCTCGCGCCCCCGCCCCAGAGAATTCTCAGGACCGGTTTCTTAGACTATGCTAATTGTCATACCAACCTCCTAATGAAAATTCGCTGTCGGGGACAGGAATAGTGCATCGGGATAATCTTTAACCCAGTTTCCTTTCTCTCCCCGCCCCCGCCTCCCCGGCTTCATTAGGCCTCCCGCAGGCGCCTGAGGAGCGCGATCCCCGAGGCTCAGGGAGCCACCCGGCTGGCCTAGCAGGTGGTGGGCCATGGCCAGCACGGCCGTGCAGCTGCTGGGCTTCGTGCTCAGCTTCCTGGGCATGGTGGGCACGCTCATCACCACCATCCTGCCTCACTGGCGGCGCACGGCACACGTGGGCACCAACATCCTGACGGCCGTGTCCTACCTGAAGGGACTGTGGATGGAGTGCGTGTGGCACAGCACCGGCATCTACCAGTGCCAGATCTACCGGTCCCTGCTGGCGCTGCCCCGCGACCTGCAGGCGGCGCGCGCGCTCATGGTCATCTCCTGCCTGCTCTCCGGCTTCGCCTGCGCCTCGGCGGTCGTGGGCATGAAGTGCACGCGCTGCGCCAAGGGCACGGGCGCCAAGGCCACGTTCGCCGTGCTGGGCGGTGCGCTCTTCATCCTGGCCGGCCTGCTCTGCATGGTGGCCGTCTCCTGGACCACCAACGACGTGGTGCAGAACTTCTACAACCCGCTGCTGCCCAGCGGCATGAAGTTCGAGATCGGCCAGGCGCTGTACCTCGGCTTCATCTCCTCGTCCCTCTCGCTCATCGGCGGCACCTTGCTCTGCCTGTCGTGCCAGGACGAGGCACCCTACAGGCCCTACCAGGTCCAGCCCAGGGCTACCACGACCACCGCACCCGCCTACCGTCCTCCGGCCGCCTACAAGGACAACCGGGCCCCCTCAGCGACCTCGGCTTCGCACAGCGGCTACAGGCTGAACGACTATGTGTGAGTCCTGGCCACCCGCTGCCCCGACGCTGCGCCCCGGGGGACTGTTGACTGAGGCAGGAGTTCCAGCACAGTTGACTTCGGGACTATTTTTGCATCCAAGGAAACAAATGTGAACGTGAAGAAATGTTCTCAGAACCCAGGGAAGGAGGGGGAGTAGGAAGAGAGAAAGCTTTATATACCAAAGACACGGAAACAATCTTTTCTGTTTTTGTATTTATTATACGTATTTATGTGGGTGACTTAATAACAGCTCAGTAAGAGGTGGCTTGGGGGGCTGGTTGGTGGGGTTTTTAATACAGGAATAAACTTTCAGATGTGGCTGTTTATGGAGTGGACGGTTTTCGTTTCTGTTTCCAGACTGTTATTCTGGCTTCTGAGGTGCTGGTGGGAATCTCAGTCAGAGCCTGTCTGGGCCCAGGGTTGGGGGCCGGGCAGCAGTTCTGACCACAGTGCCCCCAGTCCTGACACTGGGAGTGTGGCCACCACCGTGCACAGTGGGGATTTTATTGCTCTAAAAGATACTGGAGCTACACCCACAAAAATAGTTGCTGCAGTGTGGTTTAAACTCTGAGGCAGAGCAGGAGGGAAGGGGCTTCCCTGGGAAAAAACAGTTGCCATAAATAAGAACAATGTCATTCATGTCTCCTCGTGAGTAGTAAGTCCCCACCAGTAAGAAAACACAGAGTCAGAAGAAAAAACGAAGTGAAATGTGCCTGGTGGCTTTCTAGGAATTGACAAGCCCAGTTAGCAGCGCTATGCATCCCCAGGCCCTCAGCCAAACTTCACAGGCCACTTTTCTGGGATGGCCGGTTCTGCTGCCACCAGGGCAGGTCCTAGTGTCTGCTGCCTGCTCCTTCAGCTGGAAAGAACTGCCATGAGGGCGGGGTGAGTCCACCCTCTAGCTGTGCCCTGCTCACATGGTCAGAGAGCTGGACCTGCTCTCCTGTCCCTGTGAGCTCACTGCCTTGCCCCACCTCCAACAGCACCCTGCTCCTGCCTCACCCCAACCCTGAAGATCTCAACACAGAAATAAATACCCGTCTGTGGAAGGGCTGAGCCTGTGACCTCCACACAGAGCAGCTGTTATGTAAACCCCTCTATTCTCAAGCAGCTTAGAGTAGGGTCTCTAGGACCCGGGTTGTCACTGTGGGGAAGGAAGGTGTGGATCTTCTGGGAGGAGTGGGGGGCACACATCTTGCCATTTATCTGACTCCAAAGAAGCTACAGAGGCTGGGATTTGCCATCCTATTTAAGCCAGGCATTGAGATTAGAGCAGTCATCATTTGTTTATGATGAAATGAGCGATTCTAATCTATTCTTTACATTAGAAAAAGGAATAAATATGAATCAATAAAGAAGAGAAATAAAATCTTCTATAAACAGAACAATATTCTGTGAGTTCCTATGGGATGGTCACAATTCAGGATGTGTGTAGTGCAGTTATTCTAGTTAATAGACCTAGTACAGATGAAAGAAAAAACTGCTTTTTAAAAACTTTCTCTGACTTCTATCAGTAAAATAAAAGAAACCTCTCTCCCACACTAATAGTGATGATCATTTTCTGAGCACTTACGACGAGCCAGGCATGCTTTTTATTTGCTAATCTGATCCACTGAGATAAATGAGAACCCAATGGAGTAAACACGGGCAGTCCCAGAGTTACAAACATCAGACTTACATACAGCTCACACTCACGAACAGAAGCTATTACAATAATAAGGTAAATGTACTTGTTCCAACTTACATACAAATCCACCTTAAGAACGAACCTACAGAACCTATCTGGTTTGTAACCTGGGGGCTGTCTGGACTATTCTTCACCCTGTTTTGCAAAGGAGGAAACCAAAGCACAAAGAGATCAAGTTACTTGTCCAGGATTCCAGAGCAAGTGAGCAAAAGACCCAAGGTTCAGACCCAGTCAGGTGAGCAAGAGGCAAACACATTAACTCAAATAGGGGTGTGACCAATAGTCTAATCACAAACGATAGTTGTGTCCAGGCTATTTCCATATAATTAAGGAAATTGTTTCATAAGGCTCTTTCTGGAACCATCACACTGCAGAGTTTCTGTTAACTAGGCCCCAGCTAGATTGGATGAAAGGTGATACCAAACCAAGAGGTCCAAGTTTGAATCCCAGTGAGATACAGGAAGTGACACATGATGCCTCTATTCTATAGCGGGCCAGCTAAGACAGGAAGTCGATCCAAATGAACGTTGGTTCTCTCCCCCAGGTAACAGAGTGTACTAATGCCATTCCCACATTGCCCCTGGCTCACTTGCTCTCACGTGTACCAGAAGTCCTCTGAGGCCCTCTTTTGCCATGATAGCCATGAAATAGATTCCTGTTTCTGCCCAAATCATCAGCACTAGGAGTCTTTCTTAACCACAGTTCATGGTCCCCTTTTGGAAGTATGACACGCAATCCTAAATTTCAGAATGAAAAGTAAACAGGAGTCAGACTCATGTTTTCCAGGAAATTGTTACAGGTATAAATTTATAACATGACCCTATGGATTAAGAAATACTTTCTTTGTTTCTCTAAAGCAAATCAAATCTGGCCCTGATTCAGAAAGGTATAAAGTCAGGATGAAACAAATGTGTATCTAAAGTCAGCCCTGTTTTCTGGTCCCTTCCTCCTACGTGTGAGAGATCTCAGGGCCCCACACTAAGGGCTCAGAAGGGGTGGAAGACTGGCCATCAGTCCTCGGGGTCACTCTGAAACCTTCACAGCCCAGGGGCTCCCAATGCTCCCCATCCATCCCTGTAAATAGACACTAGAATAGACCCTATGTAACCATGGAGGAAAAAACAACCTATTTCTTGATAAGGTTTTGGGGAAGCCAGCTGCTGAGATGGTGCTACTCCCTTCTTAAACTCAATGCACCTAACTGGTTCCCCTCTTGGCCAACAGGCCCTAGTGCTTTCATGAGTTTAGTCTTTTGAAGTCAAAGGCCTCTGAAATGTCCCAGGATCCTACTTGTAATGTAGGCCACATGTAATCCACTGTGGTCCTTCTTGGAATTATTTTGAAAACTATAGTGCATGCAAAATTTACATAACAATCAAGTACTTGATAGTAAGAAGCCAAAGATGGAGCCAGGATATGCACCCTAAAACCCTGGCCCCAAAGCCCTATATTTGGCCACAATGTCATCCTACTTCTCCCAGCCTGGGTCCCTCTGTCCCTGCTACAGACAGAAAGGACAGCATGGATGGCAACAATCCTGGCAGCAAATATGGGTCCAGACCAGGCCGTAGCAGTGGACAGGTAAGAAGAGATGGGAACATGTCTGAAGATAGAGCGGATAGGATTTACTGAGGCCCAGTGTGGGGTGTGGAAAAAAAGAGGCTGTAAGGACAGTTTCAAGATTTGAGAATGGATGAACTTGAAGAAGGGGGTTACCATTTTCTAAAATGAAGAAGGTTCTGGAAAGAATAGGATTTGGGAGGTAGAACAAGTTTGGCTAGTTCAGAGATGCTCTAGTAGTGATGCTGAGGAAGTACTTAGAGGTACCCAGCTGGGGGATCAACCTGGGAGCCCTCAGCCCAGAGGAGGCATTGAAACCGTGTAGCCAGAAAAGCTCACGTTGGATGTGAATCTAGATGAGGAAGCAAAAAGCCAGAGCTCAGGGGAGTCTCACATCCAGAGGCTGGCAGGGCAAGGGGCCCCCGGACCAGGAATGAAGAGGAATGTCCTGGAGGCCAAGGGAGAGGAGAAGGGAGCGATCAGCCCTGCTGACCTACCCTCTCCATCTTCACGGAAGTGAGTGTTACTACCTCCTTCCAGTCACAGGCAGGAAAGTGGGCAGCAGACAGGACAGTTTGCTCAAAGTGACCTGAAGATACACTCGCAGCCACTTCCCCACGGAAAGACCTTCATGCAACTGAAAATTCAAATTTCTTTCTGCACATAAGTGATATTCAGTGAAGGACTTGGGCGTAGATGGTGGGTGTCTGCAGGGGAACAGAGGGTAGGGCTGAGCACCATTCCAGAGGACAGCAGAAACCTGCATCCATCATTAATTCTGAGTGTCCCTTGACTAGGCACCTGTAGCTCAGTGGTTAGGGTGCACTCACCACATACACCGGGGCTGGCAGGTCCAAACCCAGCCGGGCCTGCTAAACAACAATGACAACTGCAACAAAAAAATAGTTGAGGGTTGTGGCGGCACTTGTAGTCCCAGCTACTTGGGAGGCTGAGGCAAGAGAGTCACTTAAGCCCAAGAGTTGGAGGTTTCTGTGACCTGTGACGTCATAGCACTCTACTGAGGGTGACGTAGTGACACTCTGTCTCAAAAAAAAAAAAAAATTCTGAGTGTCCCTGTCCCTGTTGGTCCAGGATTATGAGGATAAGCCTGCAAGGCAGTTTGTCACGTGTGCACTGGAAGAGTGCCTTGCTGGCGATGAGTCCCGATTCCCCAAAGGCAGTATTTCCAACTATTATAAACAGAATCAGATGCCTGGGTCACGGCTTCAGACCAGGTCCCACAGCTATCTAAGCACGTTAGCATGGTCCGCAGACTGCGGGGAAGAGTCCTGTCAGGGGCCTTGCTGCACCAATGCAGGCCAAGAGCAAAAGCAAGCCAGTTGCACCTTTCTTCTGCCAGAAGCACCAATTTTGGACAAATGAAGTTAGAACCGGCAATGCTCTGTGGCTTAATGGGCACTGTAGGAAGCGAGGAGAAAGCAGAGAAGGCCTGGGGGAGTGACAAATGAGTCAGATAAATATAACTAAGACTTTGAGGATTTAATAAAAGAACCACCTCTTCTCCCATTGTATAGCGAGGACCCCTTTCTGGCCTAAGAAGGAGACAGAAGGGTGTGTGTATGTGTGTGTGTGTGTTTACAAGTGAAAGAGCCAGGGACACACAGAGAGACAGTGAGTCACAGGGACAGAGAGACCCGAGAGAAATCCTGAAGTCTAAGGCCCTCATATTTTAAGCTGTTTCTTGAATCAGAAGTACTTACTGGGCAACTGTCCAAAGGAAAACACAGAAACTTCATTCTAGTAAATTATTTTAAAATACTACCAACTGGCTTTTACAGGTGTGTGGCAGGAGAAAAGCATTAGTAAACAGTCCGTTTCCTGCCTGGGAAAGGCCAGTGGAGGTCACCCTGTAAATCAGGGTGGGTAATCACCTGCCTCTTCCTCACCTCACCTCTGCTCTGCTACCTTCACCAGGGACAACCTTGCACAACGGACAATTTTATTCCTTTCTCCTGGGGGGCTTTCCATTTAAAAGCGCATCACCTTCCCTGTCCCTGCTAGGGAAATGATTAACTGGCTCAAGCTTTCCATCCTACCAGGGTAGCTCACCAGCTTCTATGGGAGCCTTCAGCTTTGGGAAGGTCTGGGATTTTTTTTTTTAGTCATCCCAGGGATTTTTCCAAAATAAAGTATTTACATAGGTTTCCTATCCAGAATAATAAATAGCAAGAAGGTTAGATTTAACAGCCAGGAAAATAGAGTTGAGTTTTTAGCTGGTGGCTTCAACAGATGTCTGAGAAAGCCAATGCCTGCCTTGGGTAGGTGCTCACCTGCCTTGGATGGGGATCTTATCGAGACCTTGCTGAACCTGAGTTGGAGGCAGTGGGCCAGGATAGTGAAGAGGTGGTAGGGGAGAAATCCTGGGAAATCCTTGAGCTTGAACAGGACCCGATTCTGAGCCCTGATGCACACAAACATACACAGTGGGGAGACCCACACAAGCCTCTGAGGGGTAGGGTATCCTCTTTTTCCGTCTGTATTTCCATAGATACTTCCGATAAGAAATTCAGAGTTCACCTTTATAACTATTAAGATTGCCCTGTAATACCCAAGCAGATGAATGTCACATGCTTTTATTCTTCCAAAATCAAATCTGGTTCCAATTAAAACCACAATGAGATATCACTGCCACCTACTAGAATGGTTAAAATTTTAAAGACTGATAATATCAAGTGTTGACAAAAAGGTGGGGCAACTTACATTCTATGGAGAGTGTAAGTTGGTATGATTACTTTTGTAACTGAGTGAGTGTAGGAGGTGAGGAATGGTTTGTGTTGCTGGTAACGATCATCTCATGACCTGGGAGGTAGTTACACAGGTGTACTCATTCTATGTTCATCTTTTGTCTCACAGGATTATGAACCTTGCTGTCCTGGTCATTTCTTTATTCCCATGGCCTTACACATAGTAGCCACTCAAGAAGGGGTTTGTGTTTGAATGCCTGACTTTGTGCTTTTATTCATAATGCTACCACTGAATCCCTTATGACTTTATTTAACATAAAAACCCATTTTGCACAGAACTTCTCAGAACCACATGGGGAAGAACAAGGCCTAGGCACCATAGGCCATTCCACTGTTAGAAACAGGGCAAGATCTTGATTAAGGCTGATTCCCCCATCAGGCCTAAGTATTGTCAAAGTTATGATGAAATTAGCATCTTCATGCATGAAATTCTTTTCTTTTGTTTTTTTTTTTTAAAGACAGAGTCTTGCTCTGTCACCAGGCTAGAGTGCCATGGCCTCAGCCTAGCTCACAACAACCTCAAACTCCTGGGCTCAAGCAATCTCCTGCCTCAGCCTCCTAAGTAACTGGGAGTATAGGCATGTGCCACAACACCTGGCTGAGTTAATTTTTTTATTTCTAGTAGAGATGGAGGCCTCACTTTGCTCAGGTTGGTCTTGAACTCTTGACCGTAAGAATCCTCCAGCCTCAGCCTTCCAGAGTACTAGGACCTAGAAAGGGAGAGAATACCCAGATAATATAAAAAATGGCTCCTTCTCATCCAAAGCAGCCCTCACAACCCCATCAGTCTCTATCTTAGCACACTGTCCATTATGCTCACAGATTTTCTCCGAAAGTGTAACTGTTTTAGAAATTAAAAAATATTTTTTACCCTGACTCCTTAGTTAGACTCCAGGGTCTGAGTTCAGAGATTATATCATTCACTGTGCTATGTGTAGGTCCAGGTCATATTTTAATTGAAAGGGAAACAGGGAAGACCGGAATTGTGAGCTCTTCCTCAGAGAGCTAACAAACCAACCTTGACTCACACCACAGCTTACATGACTGATAACTCAGCAAGCTCCAGAGAGTGAGAGGAAATGATGCCAAAAGGGAAAACCAAGGGCAGGTCTTATACCACCTGGTAGCCTATACAATTCAAGAACATTCTGGTCTGGGCATGGTGGCTCACACCTATAATCCCACCACTCTGGGAAGCCAAGGTGTGAGGATCGCTTGAGGCCAGGAGTTCAAGACCAGCCTGGACAACAAGGCAAGACACCTGTCTCTACAAAAGCTTAAAGAGTTAGCCAGGCATGGTGGCAGGTGCCTATAATCCCAGATACTCTGGAGGCTGAGGCAGAAAGTTTGCTTGAGCTCAGGAGTAGGAGGCTGCATGAGCTATGATGCTACTGCTGCACTCCAGCCCAGGTAACAGAGCAAAACTCTGTCAAAATAAAATAAAATACATAAAATAAATTCTTGGGAGAGGGCTTAGCCCAGAAGCTCCCTTTGTAGACTGGGTTAAATTAGCTCCAAGTTAACCTGCTTTGTTGATGTATATCTCAGGGTGGGAGGGTAAGCAGGTGAGACTGCTATGGTGAGGAGTTGTGGTTTGGGATGTGAAAGAATTCTCAACACAGAGATAAGGATTGTTTTAAAGAGAGAATTTATTTTACTTCCCAAAGGTGGGAAAGGGCACAGGACGAGTGGAAAGAAAGGAGAGGAGGTACTGACAGAGAGGGTAAGGGTCCTGGGGTTTTTATGAGGAAAAAGAGAAAGGAAAAAAAAAGAATAGTTATGGCTTCCAGCTGATGGAAGAGGGTAACTGTAAAATGGCTGCATCTGCTTTTCCTTTTTCCCCTCTTCTCTATGAGGCTGGATTTTCAGTCTCCTTGGAATCCGGTCTGACAGGGAGCTCACATACCTCTTGTCAGCACAGGGCTCTTCAAGGCTGGAAAACAAACTCTCAAATAAATCAACAAGTGGTTAATCAAACAGATAGTTGGGTGTTGTCATCTTTCTCTTCAAAGGGGCAATAATGCACTCTGAGTTTTCTCTTTTTTTTCTCTGTTAGTTTATTTTTCTGTTAGGTAGTTTATTAGCAAGGCCATCCTATCAGAGACTTTGGGAGCCCCAGGAACAGTGGGCTCCAGAGTCACCCTGTCCTTCTAGACTCCACCCTCTATGAAGGCTCAAGCCCAAGGTCAGAGTTAGCATCAGACTCTCTCATAGAACCCAACTCTCCCAAACCTGAGGGGCCACAGAGGTTAGCATTAACCCTCCTTCCCTGGTGAGGCTGTTCTTTGTCACTGGTCTCACAGCATTGACTCTGACTCCACTGACAGGGAAGGGCTGATGGTAGCTAAAGGATGACAGCTTCATGCAATCGTAACATTCTCCACTTTGGCCAACGCTGTAACAGCAGAGCAATCCTCCTCTTTTAATTACTTCCTCCATTTCACTGCAAAACCAAAGCAGTGTGCTGTTGCAGGGGCTGCATCGAGGAGGGACACTGACAACCTGTGCTCCTCTCCGCCCACCCCCAGAGGAAGAGAAAAATCTCCAAGTGACAGTGTCACCTAGACAGCAAAACATCCAAGGAGGCTTTTCATTCATTTACAATGCAGCACAAGCTGTAACTCCCTACAAAAGCTTCAGTAAAACTGGTAAATTCACAATGCCTTAGGGCTGCTGGGAATGTGTGGAAGGAAACTGAAGAAACACTGAGGTTTATGACTGGGCTGGCACATCGTGGAACACACAAATGTAAACACACGAGCAAAAGGACAAGAGGACAATTGATGGCTGAGTTCCATTAAAAAAAACTTCATGTCCTCTGAAATTATGAAAATCCCCAATCTCTCATCATGAACTTCAAAGACCATTGGCCAGATGTCACTGAGAAAGGACACACCAGGAGCGCATAGCTGAGTGTTGGCTCTGTGAGTACTGTGAGTTTTGGCAAAGGAAAAGCAGGAAAGTTTGAGGGGCTTTCCCCAGTCCAAGATGTCCCCTGGCTGGAAAGAGCTAAAGACACAAGTGGGCATATGTGGAACAGTCTTCCCACTGCACATCAGCAAGGCAGAAAGAAAAGGCTCGGCCAGGCACGGTGGCTCACACCTGTAATCCTAGCACTCTGGGAGGCTGAGAAGGGTGGATTGCTTGAGCGCAGAAGTTCGAAACCAGCCTCAACAAGAGTGAGACCCCATCCCTACAAAAAACTAGCTGGGTGTTATGGTGGGCACCTGTAGTCCCAGGTACTCTGGAGGCTGAGACAAAAGGATCACTTGAGCCTAAGAGTTGCTGTGAGCTATGATGCCATGGCACTCTACCAAGGGTGACAGAGTGAGACTGTCTCAAAAGAAAGAAAGAAAAGGCTCTCAGCTAAGTAACATCAAGTGTTCAACAGCTCAGGGCCTCTATGTCTGCTGTTCCCTCTGCTTGGAATGCACTTCCCCGGGTCTTCCAATGGGTCACTCCTTCCCATTGTTCATGTATCTGCTCAAATGTCAGCTTCTCAGAGGGCTCTGCTTTCCCAGCGGGGAGATCTGCAGACACACACACTTCACTGCTGTAGAAAAGTGGTGACTGTTGGATAAAAATAAGTGTCCACGTATAGAGCAAAAGTCTCCAAGCCAGGCTGCAAGGCATCACTCCAGCTCAACTTCTCACCAAAGTGACTGCCTCAAACCAATGCAGAAAAACACACTGAAGTCCAGAGGTTATCCCACATGCACAGAACAGCTGATTTCCCATGGAGTCAACAAATGCAGGGAAAAGCCACAGGGCCAGTGTTTCCAGAATGCACAAAGCCTTAATCCTCCTCCCAGACAGTAAACCAACTGCCCAAGCAACTGAAAATCTAACGAGAGAATTCCAACAGGGCCCAGGAACACAGGAAAGGGAAATTCCACGCATTTTTTAAAAAAGATACTGACTCTTGCTGCACTCTGGAGTCGAGTGGCATCATAGTAGTTCACTGCAGCCTCCAACTTCTGGGCTCAAGTGATCCTCCTGCCTCAGCTTCCCAAGTAGCTGGAACCACAGGTGCATACCACATGCCCAGCTAATTTTTCCATTTTTTTGTAGAGATGAGGTCTCTCTGTATTGCCCAACCTGCTATTGAATTCCTGGGGTCAAACAACCCTCCCACCTTGGCTTCCTGTGAGTGCTGGTATTATAGGTGTGAGCCACTGTGCTCATCCACTCCTATTATTTTTGAGAATCAAGATAACAAATATTTCTATCACCTCCAAAAGTATCATACCCCTTTTTGCAATCTATCCCTCTCCTTATCCCCATCTCTAGGTAACTACTATATGGTTCCATTTACATAAAATTCTAGGGCGGTGCCTGTGGCTCAAGGAGTAGGGTGCCAGCCCCATATACTGGAGGTGGTGGGTTCAAGCCAGGCCCCGGCCAAAAAACTGCAAAAAAACCCAAAACAAAACAAAAAAACTAAGCACAGAGGAGCCGTGCCTGTGGCTCAGTGAGTACTGGCACCATATACTGAGGGTGGCGGGTTTGGCCAAACTGCAACAAAAAATAGCCTGGTATTGTGGTAGGCGCCTGTAGTCCCAGCTGCGCGGGAGGCTGAGGCAAGAGAATTGCCTAAGCCCAGAAGTTGGAGGTTGCTGTGAGCTGTGTGATGCCTCGGCACTCTACGAGGGCAACAAAATGAGACTCTGTCTCTATAGAAAAAAAAAAAAAAAACTAAGCATACATAAAATTCTAAAAAATACAAACAGGGATAATTATAACTTGTGATGTCTTATGTTTATGCCTTTTTAAATTTTTCTTGCCTATCTAGGAGTGTCCAACCTTTTGGCTTCTCTGTGCCACATTGGAAGAAGAGTTGTCTTTGGGCCACACATTAAACACACAAATACTAATAAAAGCTGATGAGCGGGCAGAGCCTGTGGCTCAAAAGGGTAGGGCAACGGTCCCATATGCTGGAGGTGGCGGGTTCAAACCTAGCCTCGGCCAAAAAAACTGCAAAAAAAAAAAAAAAAGCTGATGAGCAAAAAACAAAATAATAATAATGCATAGTATTCTTGATATCTCCCACCACAGACAAGCATAAAAGTTCTCACTTAATTCCCAGGCAGCCTGCAGGCCACGAGTTGGAAACCCCTGGCTCCAGAACTACATGGAATGGAAGTGTTGAAAGTGAGAGTACGGCTCGGCGCCTGTGGCTCAATCGGCTAGGGCGCCAGCCACGTACACCTAAGGTGGCGGGTTCGAATCCCCAGCCCGGGCCCGCCAAACAACAATGATGGCTGCAACCAAAAAATGGCCGGGCGTCGTGGCGGGTGCCTGTGGTCCCAGCTACTTGGGAGGCTGAGGCAGGAGACTCGCTTGAGCCCAGGAGTTGGAGGTTGCTATGAGCTGTGATGTCATGGCACTCTGCCCAGGGGGATAGCTTGAGGCTCCGTCTCAAAAAAAAAAAAAAAGAAAGAAAGTGAGAGTACTTCTTGCCAAGCTCAGCCGTAAGCAACTTGGTCTTTTACCACTTAGTATGATGTTACCTGTATTCGAGCACGTTTTAGGGAGGACTGAATGAATGATGCAGCATGTGAGTCCCTGACTGTGTGATAACACGTCTCTGGCTTGTCACATGAATGACAGCTCAGTTGGTTATGGAAAACGGGATCATACAGCATCCCTTGAACCAAGTCCTCAGTGGTGCTGCTCCATGGCCTTCTTTTCTTTAAAATTGCTAAGAAGTGGGTGGTGCCTGTGGCTCAGTGAGTAGGGTGCCGGCCCCATATACCGAGGGTCGCAGGTTCAAGCCCGGCCCCAGCCAAACTGCAACAAAAAATAGCCAGGCGTTATGGCAGGCACCTGTAGTCACAGCTACTCAAGAGGCTGAGGCAAGAGAATCGCCTAAGTCCAGGAGTTGGAGGTTGCTGTGAGCTATGTGATGCCAGGCACTCTACCAAGGGTAATAAAGTGAGACTCTTGTCTCTACAAAAACAAATAAATAAATAAATAAAATTGCTAAGAAGAAATCTAAATTTAGACCACCTTTTTAGTATATAGATTTATTTTTGCCATGATCCCGTTAGCCTTGCCTTTTAATAATGTTACTGATTTTGTAGTTTTTTGTTGTAACACAGGACTCCTGCAACGTACACGCTTGTGTCTTCATTTCAGGAAATTCCATTACACCCTTTACAATTTTCTTTTTCTATTCGGCATGTCCTATAGTATTGTTAGGTCTACAAATGAGCTGTACCTTGGGTGTTTGTGCTGTTTGTCCCCTACATAGAGGATCCTTTTTTCGTCACATTTGTTTTTACTGCAGCGATGGTTTCACGGGGTGTGTGTACACAAACTGATCAGTCTGGTGTCCTTCAAGTATACCTTGACAAAACTGAAAAATCTATTTAAAGCTGTAGTCTATCTGACAGACAGGATAAAAAGAACTCAGAGGTGAGGCAGTGACACAATGAAAAATCAGGACTGAGCACTGAATATAGGGTGCTATAGAATTCTTGTGCAATTTAAATAAATATTATGGCCACCCTGTATATTAAGTATCAATTACTCCAAATAATGCAGAAATTCTAATTACAAGAATATCATCATTGTCATTCTGGGAAAGAGAGGACTATTTCATTATTTTAATTGATGATGATATAAAGCTGAACAAATACTCCAGAACAAGAAAATAAAATTAGAGAAGAGAGAAACAGGTGGCCCAAGAGTATGAATTTTCTTATCTTCTATTTGAGAAAATCAAGATGGTAGTTACTAAAATTGATGCATTATAAACAATAGGCCTAAGCATACTATTTAAAGTTTGAAAAGTAGAACCCAATGCCTTCGTAATTTAAACAAGATAAAAATTCAATATAATATAAGGTAGAAACCAAAGAAATAGCAAGAAATTTTTTCTGTTTGTTTTTTGAGAGGGTCTTGTTCTGTCACCTGGGCTACAATTCAGTGGCACCATCATAGCTCAGAGCAACCTCTAAGTATGGGGCTCAAGCAAGCTTCCCGCTTCAGCCTCCTCAGTAGCCATAGGCACGTGCCACCTGTTTTGCAAAACAGTATTAAAACTATACGTACATAAACACACACACAGAGCTTGCAGGTGAAAGCGATCAATTATAACTGTATGAACTTAACAAAAAGTAAAAATGCTCACATCAGTTATTAAAAAAGTGAACTTTAAGTATATGCTGATATATTACAACAAAGTGAGTCTGAATAGACAAAAGCCAAATTAAAAGCAAAATAAGTGAAATGATGGGACCAAAATCAAAAGAAAACAAGATAAAGTATATAATATTCCTCTAAGAGAAATCTGAATTTGAGGAAAAATCAGCAGGTTATATACAAGTCTTCATCATGATGAACTTTATAATCTACAGTGAAAAGATACTACTTATGAACCAGGAAAAAATGACAGAAACATATTACCAATAAGAAATTTTAACTCACTTCTTTCCATATCACCAACAAAAAATAGTTATTGATCTCTGAGTAAAAGATCTTATACTGTACATGTATCTTATGCCATACGTGTATATCTAATTCTGTGTCCTGAAAATAAAAATGTAATACACTGTCTTTTCAAAACCGGTTGAAGACCTACAGAATGTTATAATATATTAAATGACAAAGGAAACCTCATTACATCTCGGGAAGTGAAATAGAAACCACATTCTCAAGCTATAATAAAACTAAAAATAATAAAGTTAAAGAAACAAGTTAATACTCAACATATTGGAAATGTAAAAAAAAAAACGTATTATTCCTTGTTTTAAAGAGGAAACCAAACTACAACTGCAGCCTATCGAGGAAATTACAATAATGAGGATATTATATGTCAAACCCCATGGGATAGGGTCAAAGCTGAAGGTAAAATAATAATCATATCCTTCAACACGTCATGGAATGCAAAAACTAATCAAGCATTCTGGGCAACTTAGAGAACAGGGGGAAACCGAAGAATTGATAATGAATTCAAGATTTAGTCCTTTTTGAAAAACAAAATAGAAAGGCCACAAAGTAGCTTGATCATTTTTTAAAAAGACAGAGATGGGGGAGCACAATACATAAATAAGCATTAAGGAAAGAAAATAATTGTAAGACATTATGTAGGCACCGCTATGCTGGTTAATGGTCTTCTGAGAAAGGACATCTTACTAAAATTGATTGCAGAAAAGATGGAAAGGCTAACTCGAAGATTTGGGGGGAAAATTGGAAAAGCTGTCAATGAACTATTCCCCCATAAAAACTTCATGCTCAGGTAATTTGATGGTAATTCCAACTTTCAAAGAACAGGGACTTTCTATGCAATTTAAATTACTGGAGGGCACAGAGGAGAAGGGAAGCATCATGATTTCTTCATGGGTTAGTTTTTTACCTGCTGTCTCTTGGTTCTAAAACTGCTCTTCCGTGATCAGCTAGATATTAGGACCATGGGATCCCTCCACCTTCAGATGACAGTAGGGCCCTCAAGGGAGATAAGCTTCCGTAGCTGCGCCTGGTCCCAAACTCCAGCTTCGTTCTCACGCCCTGTACCAGCCTCATCACACCTTTACAGAAAAATCAGCAGCAGCCTGGTAGTCCTCCTTGTCAGAGGTCTAAGCACTAATTCTGTGGGCCCCGCTGTGTTCCCAAGTTACCCTTTTATTTCTTCAGCTCTAGAAGTGGAGGCTGATTCCTGAGGTTGTTAACTCTGGGTTACCCAGATGTCCTCTCTTTGTTCTTTGAGCCCATCAATACCTGTCACAAACTCCCTGTTTTAAATGCCTTCTGTTTGTTACACCTACTATGCTTCCTGTGTTACGGGGTGGGCCCTGACTGATACAAACACTGATACCAAAGCCAGTTAAAAATAAATACCCCTGTCTCTCTCTCTTCATTTATTATTTATCTAGAGACAGGGTCCCCCTCTGTTGCTCCAGGCTGGAGTACCACGGTGTCAGCCTAGCTCCCAGCAACCTCAAATTCCTGTGTTCATTTGATCCTCCTGCCTCAGCCTCCTGAGCAGCTGGGGCTACAGGTGCCTGCCACAACACCCAGCTGATTTTTCTCTTTTCAATAGAGATGGGTTCTCTTGCTCAGGCTGGTCTCAGATTCCTGAGCTCAAACAATCCTCCCACGTCAGCCTCCCGGAATGCTAGGATTATAAGCATCTGTCTCTCTCTTTCTCATATATCAGATCAGTAGTCTTAATTATAAATATTGATACACATGCTTAATAAAATACTAATAAGTAAATCTTATAAAGATAAATACATACCACGATTAAGTTTATTCAAAATAGATCACAAAAGACTCAGAAATTGAAGCGACGAAAATGAATATGACCATCACAAGATGAGCCATGGAGACATCTGATAAACCTCCACTGCTTTTTTTCTGATTGGAAGAAGACAGCAGTGAAGTCAGAAGAAAGCTCTTTATGTCTGTATCTGCATAAATTATCTCTGGATAAGCCCACTGTAACCTGTAACGCCCCACTTCAAGATGTCCTGCCTTTGGGGGCCAAACCAATGCATACCTTCCATGTATTGATTTATGACTTTCTGTGTCATTATGGTCTTCCTGAAATGTATGAAAGCAAATGAAACTTTACATTAGGCTTGATGCTACTGCCTCAGTGCTGGCCCATCAATTGTAACAAAGGCATCACACCCGTGGGGGGAGTGGAGAGGAACATGGGGACACACTATACTTTCTACATACCCAAAGCTGCTCAAAAATGGAAAGTCTATTAATTATTTTTTAAAGTCCAAGAAAAAATCCTGGGAGGGAAGCAGGACCTATATGAAGATTTTAAACTCTCCTGAGAGAAATTAATGAAGATGTGAGGAAACAGAAGATGATCCCCTTGTGTTTGGATAGGATGACTCAATGCACTTACTATGGTGAGTGTGTCTGTTGCCTGAGATCAGTCTATACGTTCAAAGCACTTTAATACAAGCTCTACCTTTATTTATTTATTTATTTATTTATTTATTTATTTTGCAGAACTATTTTTGAACTCAGCCATAAGAATTAACACATCAAAAAAGGCAGGGAATTTCTGAAAATGAAGGGAAACAAAGGGCCACGTGCCCTGCAGAGTGCTAAAAGTTTTCATGTATAGAAAATGCATTTTTGTCACTGCCTGGCACCTACTTGCCCTCACCCTCTGTTCTGGGCACACACTGACTTTTCCATTGTGGAACCTCATCCTCCCTTCTGAGCCCATGAACTCTGGGTGATGCTGACTCTACCCCAGGATTGACTCAGGCCTGCCCAGGTCTGGCTGGTGACCCCAACCAGGCCATGGAGAGGCAATGTGGCTGGAGCAGTGGCCTAAGAAGGGGCAGGCCTGGAGTGTTTGGCCAAGGTTGGGAGCAAAGTCAAGAGATGGGAAAAGAAAGGGTCCTGGCTCAGCACCCACAGCTCAGTGGTTAGGGCAATGGCCACATTCACTGGGGTTGGTGGGTTCAAGCCCAGCCCAGGCCTACTAAACAATAATAACAACTACAACAACAGTAAAAAAAAAAAAAAAAGCCAGACATTGTGGCCAGCGCCTGTAGTCCCAGCTACTTGGGAGGCTGAGGCAAAAGAATTGCATACCTAAAGCTGCTGTTGTCTTCTTCCAATCAGAAAAAAAGCAGTGGAGGTTTGTCAGATGTCTCTATGGCTCATCTTGTGATGGTCATATTTATTTTTGTCGCTTCAATTTCTGAGTCTTTTGCAATCTATTTTGAATAAACTTAGTCGTGGTATGTATTTATCTTTATAAGATTTATTTATCAGTATTTATTAAAGAGTTTGAGGTTGCTATGAGCTGTGATGCCATAGCACTCTACCAAGGGTGACATAGTGAGACTCTGTCTCAAAAAAAATAAAAAAGAAGTAGAACTTCATTTGCCATTGATGTGAGCAACTTCTTTCTTGAATCAGATCCAGTTTTAAATGCTGGAAGAATATTTCTTTTGTTTTCTTTCAGATTACTATAAGGGCATTTATGATTAAGTAACCTTGTTC
>CAUYQV010032572.1:0-61681 GCA_963574575.1 Galagoides demidoff
ATATAGAATTCTGGGCTGGAAATTGTTCTGTTTAATGTAAATTAAAGGTAGATGACCATTGTCTTCTGGCTTAGAAAGTTTCATTAGAGAAGTCTGCAGTCACCCTGATGGATTTGCCCCTATAGGTAAACTGGCACTTACTCCTGGCAGCTTGAAGAATCTTTTCTTTTGTCCTGACTTTGGACAGGTTCATCACAATGTGTCTTGGAGAAGCTCTGTTAGAGTTGAAGCAACCTGGGGTCTGATATCCCTCTGAAAGAAATGTGTCAGAATCTTTAGTGATATTTTGGAAATTTTCGATTATAATATTCTCTAGTATGGCTTCCATTCCCCTGAGGTATTCTTACCCTCTGGGATACCTGTAACTCATATATTTGAATGCTTCATAAAGTCCCACAATTCTTTCAATGAACGTTCTGCTTTGTCTCTCTTCTTTTCTGCCTCTTTAACAATCTGAATTATCTCAAGAGCTTTGTCCTCTTAACACTGAGATTTTTTTTCTTCTGCATGGTCTAATCTGTTGTTGATACTTTCTATTGCATCTTTAAGTTCCCTAATTGACTGCTTCAGTTCCTTCAGTGCTGCTATATCCTTTCTATATTCTTAATATCATTCATCTCTAATTTGATTCTGTTTTTGGATTTCCTTTTGGTTATTTTCCACTTTACCAGCATTTTCCTTCATTGTATCCATCATTTCCTTCATTGTTTTTATCATCTGTATTCTAAATACCCTTTCTGTCATTCCTAACATTTCTTTATAGGTGGAATCCTCTGCAGTAGCTACCTCACAGTCCCTTGGCGGGGGCGGGGACTTGCTCTGGACTGGGTTTTCATGGTGCCAGGATTTTTCTGCTGATTCTTCATCATGAGTATTTTCTTTTATCTGTTTCCTTGCTCTAATTTTCCGTTCACTTCTTCTTGCTCTTTAAGTTGCTGCTGTGCCTCTGGACTAGGATTTTGGTACAGGACCAAATGTATGAGAAGACTGAAGAGCAAGAAGGGCAAAAAGAAAAACAAAAACAAAAACAAAAAGAGAAAAAAAGAAAAGAAAAGAGAAAGGAGAGGAGGCGAGTAAAAGGGAATACTGACAAACAGAAGAGAGGCACAGAAAGAGGGAAACAGGAGCAATTATAGGTATACAATAGGTTTTTTATAAGGTTTTGACCAAACCTTAAAAACCCCCAAACTCTGGGGGCGCTGGGTTGGGTGGTTCCCTTGAGGTCAGCAGCTCTTTGCTAGCCTGTTTGGACATAGCACCCCACCTCCACCAAGCAGAGAGAAAAGGCAAAAATGCTATAAATCAAACCAAAATAAGCAAACAAAAACTTTATGGGATAAAATTGAGGGAAAAACCCCAAATAACAGGGGTAGAAACACTAGCAAAAGTGAAGTTCTAATTGTTAAAGAAGGTAACAATGGAAATTATATTTAAACTAGAAAAATGAAAGAAAAGAAAGAAAAAAAGGGAAAAATCTAGAGGGGGAATGTTAAAATTTAAAAAAACAAACAAACAACAACAACAACAAAAACCCAACAAAACCAAACAAACAAAAAGAAAGCAGTATATATACCTTGCTGAATATTGTCTGGGCAACAAGTGATCTTCTGGGGTATGAGATGTTAATCAAAATGTTGACATGGCTATACAAGATGGAGACTGGAGGCCTCTGCTGATTTCTCAAACCCCACAGGGTGGAGAGCATAAAACTCTCCTCAGCACTCATAAAAGGCACTTTAAAGTGATAACCTTGGCTAAGTAGAAGCTTTCTCAAGAAAGCACTTGTCAGTGGGCTCACTCCTGAATTGGCTGTCCACTTATCTAGTGTGCCAAAACTAGTCTCACTCTATGCCTCTGAGGGCCAGGGCTGTAAGGTGTCTCAGTCCCCACCTTTAGGCTGCTCAGTCACTAGATTACTTGCCCAAGGCCTCCCACCGGATCTTTGCTCTGTGACCCTGAGGGCAGAGCCAGCAGGCAGCAGTTCTCTCACAATGGCTCCCTGCGGCCCACAGCCGAACACTATTAGTTCCCTCCAGCTCAGCAGCTCAGTCTGGGGCCCTAGACAATGCTTAATAGTCCTCTGCACTCTTGCCCAAGTTCTCCCAAGATAGTTCAATTGAGTGCCAAGTCCAAAAAAACCAAAACAGCTCACAGGTAAGGGCTTTCCAGTTTGCAATCTCACTGCTGCTGTACTTACAGCTGCCAAACGAACACACACAATCACTTGCCAGTTCTCTATTGCTTTTGTCCTCCTCATGGGGTCCAGAAGTCTCTTGCTGACTCCCTGTGTCAGCAGAGATTCCTAGAGTCTTCTCTCCCCAGTATCACCAGGCCCAGTTGCAAGGAAGCTGCTACTTGGCCACCATCTTCCAGTCTCTATCTTTTCTAAGGCTGCATAATGTTCCATGGTATACATATACCACAACTTATTAATCTATTCATGGGTCAATGGACACTGGGCTTCTTCCATGACTTGGCTATTATGAAATGAGCTGCAATGAACAATCTGGTGCAAATATATTTGTTGCAAAATGAGTTTTGGTCTTTTGGATATATACCTAGCAGAGTAATTGCAGGATCAAATGGCAGGTCTACTTTTAGATCCCTGAGTATTCTCCATACTTCTTTCCAAAAGGGATGTATTGGTTTGCACTCCCACCAGCAGTGCAGAAGTGTTCCCTTTTCTCCACATCCATGCCAACACCTGTAGTTTGAGGGGTTTGTTATGTGGGCTACTCTTACTGGAGTTAGATGATACCTCAGAGTGGTTTTGATTTGCATTTCTCTGATGATTAAAGATGATGAGCATTTTTTCATGTGTCTGTGGGCCATGTGCCTATCTTCTTCAGAGAAGCTTCTGTTCAAGTCCCTTGCCCACAGTGAAATGGGATTACTTGTTCTTTTCTTATTAATAAGTTTGAGTTCTCTTTGGATTCTGGTTATCAAACCTTTGTCAGAAGCATAACCTGCAAATATCCTCTCCCTTTATGAGGGCTATCTGCTTGCTTTACTTACTGTGTTCTTGGCTGTGCAGAAGCTTTTTAGTTTGATCAGATCCCAGTAGTGTATTTTTGGTGTTGATTCAATTGCTGGGAGGTGGGGAGTAGGGAGGTCCTCCTCATATTCTCCCAGACCAATGTCTTCAAGTGTTTCTCCTGCATGCTCTCCAAGAATCTTTGTAGTTTCATGTCTTAAGTTTAAATATTTTATTCAGTAAGAGTCAATTTTTTTTAATGGTGAAAGGTGTGGGTCCAATTTCAGTCTTCTACAAGTCACCAGCCAATTCTCCCAGCATCACTTATTAAATAGGGAATCTTTCCCCCAATTTATATTTTTGATGGGCTTATCAAAGATCAAATGATCTGGGTTCATCTCTTGGTTCTCAATTCTGTTCCATACATCTACCTCTCTATTTTTATGTCAATACCATGCCATTTTGATCACTATAGATTTATAATATAGTTTAAAGTCTGGTAGTGTGATTCCTCCTGATTTGTTTTTATTTATGAGTAATGTATTGGTTATTAGAGGTTTTTTCTGGTTCCATATAAAATGAAGTACTATTTTTTCCAGATCCTTAAAGTATGACAGTGGTGCTTTGATAGGGATTACATTAAATTTGTAAATTGCTTTGGGTAATATGGACATTTTAACAATGTTGATTCTTCCTAGCCATGAGCATGGTATGTTTTTCCATTTGTTCACGTCTTCAGCTTATAGAGATTGTTAATGTCATCTGTTAGGTAAATTACCAAATATTTCATCTTTGGCACAACTGTAAAGGGAATAGAGTCTTTGACTATTTTTTTGACTTGACTATTATTGGTATATATAAAAGTTGCTGATTTGTGAGTATTGATTTTGTATCCTGAGATGCTATTGTATTTCTTGATCACTTCTAAGAGTTTTGTTGTTGAGTCCCTGGGGTTTCCAAGTATAAAACCATATCATCTGCAAAGAGTGAAAGTTTGTCTTGCCTAATTGCGATGGCTAAGACTTCCATTACAATGTTAAAAAGCAGTGAAGACAAAGGGCAAACTTGCCTGGTTCCTGATCTGAGTGGAAATGTTTTCAATTTTACTCCATTCATTATGGTATTGGCTGTGGGTTTGCTGTAGTTGGCCTCTATCAGTTTAAGAAAAGTCCCTTCTATACCTATTTTCTTAAGTGTTCTACTCATTAAAGGATGCTGGATATTGTAAAAAACTTTCTCTGCATCTATTGAGAGAATCATATGGTCTTTGTTTTTTTAGTTTGTTTATGTGATGTATTATATTTATAGATTTACATATATTGAACCAACCTTGAGACCCTGGGATAAAACCCACTTGATCATGATGTATAATTTGTTTGATGTGTTGCTGGATCTGTTTGCTAGGATCTTATTGAATATTTTTGCATCTATGTTCATTAAAGATATTGGTCTATAGTTTTCTTTTCTTGTTGGATCTTTTCCTGTTTGGGAGATCAGGGTGATATTTGCTTCTTAGAATGTGTTTGGAAGTATTGCTTCTTTTTCAATGTTTTGGAAAAGGTTAAGTAATAAAGATACTAGTTCCTCTTTAAAGGTTTGGTAGAATTCTGATGTGAAGCCATCTGAATTTTTGGGAGATTTCGTATAGTTGATTCTATTTCAGTACTTGATATAGCTCTATTCAGCATTTCCAATTCTTTCTGATTAAGTCTAGGAAGTGGCATTCTTCTAAGTATTGGTCAATTTCTTTCAGATTTTCATATTTCTGAGAATAAATTTTTTTGTAGTATTCATTAAGGATTTTTTTAAATTTCTGAGGTGTCTGTTGTTATTTCACCTTTGTCAATTTCTGATTGATAATATTATGGACTTAATTTTCTATTTTTGGTTAGGTTGGCCAAAGGTTTATCAATTTTGTTGAATTTTTCAAAAAACCAACTTTTTGATTCATTGATCTTTTGAATCATTCTTTTGTTATTGATTTCATTTAATTCTGCTCTAATTTTAGTTATTTCTTTTCTTCTGCTGGGTTTGGGGTTGGAATGTTCTTCTTTTTCCAGTTGCTTAAGATGTCCCATTAAGTTATTGACTTCCTCTCTTTCTGTTCTCTTGAGGAAGGCTTACAATGCTATGAATTTCCCTCTTAAGACTGCCTTTGCAGTATCCCACAAGTTCTGATAATTTGTGTCTTAATTGTTGTTTTGTTCCAAAAATTTGGCAATTTCCTTCTTTATTTCATCTATGACCCAGCTTTCATTCAGCTTAAGGTTATTTAGTTTCCATGTCTTTGTATGAGTATGCAGATACCTGTTATTGGTGAGTTCAACTTTTATTGCATGATGATCCAAGAAAATATGAGGAATAATTTTTATTCTTTTAAATTTTCTGAGGTTAGACTTGTGACCTAAGATGTGACCAATTTTGGAGGATGTTCCATGGGCTGATGAGAAGAATGTGTACTCAGTTTTGTTAGGATAAAATGTTCTGCGGATGTCTGTTAAATTCAATTGTTGTATGGTGAAGTTTAAGTCCAAAATTTCTTTGCTTAGTTTCTTATTGGAGGAACTATCCTACACTGCCAAAGGGGTGTTAAAATCTCCAACTATTATGGTTCTAGAAGATATTAAATTGCTCATGTCTGTTAGGGTCTCCTTTATAAATTGAGGAGCATTCTGGTTGGGTGCATAAATGTAAATAATTAACATCTTGTCATGTTGAGTGTTTCCTTTAACAAATATGAAGTGGCCATCCTTGTATTTCCTTACTTTTGTTGGTTTAAAGCCTAGTGTATCTGCAAATAAGATTGCCTGCCACCACTGCTTTTTTCTAATTCCTTTTTGCCTAGATTACAGATGCCTATCCCTTCACCATGAGTCTATATTTATTAAGGTAAGATGAAATTCTTGTATGCAGCAAATATCTGGCCTGGGTTTTTGTATCCAGTCAGCCAACCTGTGCCTCTTAAGAAGATAGTTTAAGCCATTCACATTAATTGAGAGTATTGATAAGCCTGGTAGTATTTTGGGTGTCAAGTTTTTTGAAAGTCCAGTGGACATTTTGAATCTTTTCACCACTGTGGAAATTGGGTTTTGGTCATGAACTTCAGAGTGAGTTTACTTTGGTGGCAGAGCATTGTGTAAAATATATTAAATTTTTAATTATTGTTGGTGCATAGTACTGTAGAACCTCTGTAAGTTGACCACCTAAGGGACTATAACAAAATTTTCTCATGATTTAATCATTCCTTCTGAAAAAAGAGTCTGTGTCTTTTTTTTTTTTTTTTTGAGACAGAGTCTCAGTGTGTCTCCCTTAGTAGAGTGTCTTGGTGTCACAGCTCACAGCAATCTCAAACTCTTGGGCTCAAGTGATTGTCTTTCCTCAGCCTCCCAAGTAGCTGGGACTGCAGGTGCCTGCCACAATGCCTGGCTATTTTTCTTTTTATTGTAGTAGTTGTCATTGTTGGTTAGCTAGCCTGAGCCAGGTTTGAACCCGCCAACTTTGGTGTACAAGTCTGTGTCTTATTCTTATTACAGACATAAATGTAGAAAGCACTCTCACACTGGCTACACCACTCAGCACACCTGGGCATAGGAAATGACTCCAACTGCACCATCAGATGCCTGACATCCTCTTCTTTTGGAGTCTCTGAAGTTTCTGTGTCATCCTCACTTGCTTCTTCCACTTCATCAGCTGCTTCATGCACTTTTACATTGGTCTGTACTTTGGTCAATATTTATTGGAAAATTTCTTTTGGGTCAGGTTAGTTACAGGTTGCCATCCCATCCTTCATTGCAACAAAACCTTTGACATCTATTCATTTGAACTTTGCCATCGGAGATGGACCAAAACATCATGCTCTTGGGTTGTGACAAATCCAGCTTCCTTGAAACACTTCTATATTGGTTCTGGCTAAGCAGAACTGGCCCAGAGGATAGCAAACAGCATTTTCTAATCAAGGAGAAAATTAGTTTTGTTCTATTTGCCCTTCTTGGAATCTGATGCAGCAGAAGAAATTGCTCCCACAGGAGGATCTCAGGTTTATGTGTTAGTGATGACCATAGGAGCTGGGCTTGGTTAGTACATTTTAAATGTTTTGATGATGCTTTGGTCAAGAGGTTGAATTTTTGAGGTCATGTCTGGAGTGTTTGATCTCCCAAGTGAGAGGGAGGTCTTCTGGCCTCAGATTCTTGAATGTGCATGGCTTTGCTGATTTACCAGTCACCGAGGGCTTTAGTTTCTTTCTGGTGAACTAAGGAAAAGCAGAACTGTGAAATGTTCTTTGGAATGTTTTCTACTCTTACAATTGTCACCTTCACGATGAGGCTCCTGTCAGGCATCTCCTTGAAAAAAAGCCTCCTCGTCAGCGTTAAAGATGTCATCATTCCTGAAGCCTCTAGTGAAGCCCTGGGCCTTCCTGGTGAACTCTTCTACAATTTCTACTGAAACTCACTGGATTCACCACACAAGACTTTCTGGAGATCTCATATCACAATTTAAATTTCTTGAGCCAACCACTTGATTCTTGGAAATCTACCACCTTGAATTCCTGTGAGAATTTTTTAGGGACTTTTTTGATCACTGACCCAGAGATTCAGGTGTAAACTTCCCTGTTTCTTGTGGCTTCACTGACTTGCCTGAGGGAAGCTTCTCTGCTGTTTTGCTGCAGGTCTCCACTTTCCTCACTGCATCCCTCCCAGTGCTCATGCTTACGTTTGTGCTCTTTGAGTTCTTTCCTTTGGGGCATCATGTATTGATTAACTGTAAGATTTTTCAGTAATTGTAGGCTAAACCTACAATCCGGACCAGTCCTGCATGTTGAAAAATTTTTCTTCAACATGTGATAAACAATAGGGTATTAGGCCTAATCCAACACATGGTAATAATAAAAGATTAAAAAAGAACTTATACCAAAGAAAAAAATAATTCAACTAAGGGGCAAAACCCATACCTCCTACCACTGACTGTGGAGTATACTCACCTGGTCAAGTTACAAAGGGTAAATTAATAGTGTGTCATAGTTCAAGTGGTCAGAATATAACTCACAGTGGTGTTCAGTATATATATACGCCAGTCTTCCATTGAGTATATGTGATGCGTGTCTGGTCTATGACAATCAGGTCAAGGTAAGGAGGTGATCAATGTAGGATGGTGGTCTACTATGGAGGGTCCATCACAGTTGCATATCTTTTAGAGTGTACATGATGCTTTGATACAAGTTATAAATGTGAATTAATCAAATCAGGGCCATTGGGGTATCCGTCACTTTGAGCATTTAACATTTATTTGTGTTAGGATGATAATACTTTTACCATGCAAGGAGAGAAGAAAGCTAAACCATTTCCAGCAGAAGTGTTAATTGACACAGCTACTTTGGAGAGCAACTGGATAACATGGAGCTTTATCTTTTTAATCCACCATGACACTTCTAGATCCCGGAGAAACCCTCACACATGGACATAGGGAAACATACATGATGATGTTCCATTACAATATCACTTGTAACAGTAAAACTCTGGAAATAAATTAAATACTTATCAGTAGGAGAATAGCTATAACAGTTAATATAATATGTATGTTTTAGACCTATGTGATAACATAAAATTAAATGAAATATTAAGTGAATGATGCAGTCTGATAATATAAAAGTTAGAAATACACAGAGCACTTGCAGTTCCTACTATGGTGACACACTTTGTTCTCTGTCTCCCACTGAATACAACTAAAGCCTGAACAGAGTCCAAGGACTGAAAAGAAAATGGCATTGGGCAGACTAAAGGAAGGAAATCTAAACTCAAAGTGTGGCTGAGATGGCAGTGAGTTTCTGCCTCTTTCTCCTTGTGTACATTCTGGTGTGAGCTCAAAGGCACCAGGATCCTGAACAGCTCTTTGGATGTGGTTTGAAAGAATGACAGGAGAAGCCCTTCCAGTCAGAGGAACAGGAAGAGGAGAACTTGTCAGATACAAAGAAGGGGAGAGACTTTCTGTTTTTCCTTTCTCTGCCCAGTCCTGAAGGTGAAATCTGGCAACAGCAAGAGGTTAGGTGCACATCTAAAATTCTGAGGAACAGAAGCACTTCTCTCTGATTACTGTCTGAAGAATGCAGAGGAGATCCCCACTAATACTTTTTTCTCTATTCTTAAAACACTTGATCCCTGAGGTAAACCCAATGGTGAGACATGCACAATACTTTAGCAAAACTAAAGCTCTGGATTTCTTTTTTTTTTTTTTATAGTTTTTTTTTTTTTTGGCCGGGGCTGGGTTTGAACCCACCACCTCTGGCATATGGGGCTAGTGCCCTACCCTTTTGAGCCACAGGTGCTGCCCCAAAGCTCTGGATTTCTAGGCAGAGAACAGAGATGGGGGCCCTTGGGAGAGAGTGTAGGCACTGTGGGGAGGGGAAAGCTTCAGAACATGATCAGGGGAGTTGTGGATGAACATGCTGGCTTAATCCCTGAGAGCCGCACATGTGTGGACCTGAATCTAAACACCATCTTATTTTGAGAACTGAACTATGGGGGTGGACCACCCCCTGGGTCTTTACACTGGCCCTGGGATAGCAGACACAGATGATACATCTGCAAAGCATTTAAAAACAGAGCTGACATGGAAACCATAGCTTACAAAGTTAAGGCAGAACATATGGCCTGATCCTAACAGGCCTGTTGTCTCTTGAATACAAAGAAACAAATACTCTTTGTAGGATTTAAATAGAACTGAGAATCTCAACATAATATTCAAAATCTCCAGGATACAATATCAAAGCATTCAACATACAAAATACCTGAAAAACTAAAACCAAATGCAAAGGTAAGGTCAGTCAATAGACACCCTCTCCACAATGATCCTGAGGTGGAATTACTGAACAAAGTCATTAAAGATGCTTTTAAAACCATGCTCCATGAAATAAGGATGAACACACTTGAAACAAATGAAAAGTTTCATCGAAGAAATGAAACTACACCAAAAAAAAGCAATCCCGGGGAATTAAAAAAACTATTTAGAATATATCTATGTAATATGTGTGTATATGTGTGTGTGTGTGTGTGTGTATATAACTGAAATAAAAAATAACTTAATATCATCAGTAACAGAATGGGGACTACAAAGAATATTGATCTGAAAAAGTGGAGGAAAAGATTGAAAAATAAAATTATTTATGAGAAAATACCAAAATATCTACATTTATGTCATTTGAAATTCTAAAAAAGAGAAGAAACATATGCATAAGATGTATTTGAGGAAATAATGGCTGACAACTTCCCAAATTTGGGAAAGGATATAAACTTACAGATTCAAGAACCTCAGCAATACTTAAACATGATAAATACAAAGAAATTTATACACAAACACATTGTAAAGAGACTATTGAAACCCCAAACAAACAACCATCAAAGCAGGCAGAGAAAAACATATATTACATCCAAATCAACAAGTTGAATGACTGTAGATTTATTATTGGACACTATGGAGACCAAAAAGCAGTGTAACAATATTTAAAAGTGCACCAGGACCCAGAATTCCATATTCAGTGAAAACATCTTTCAAGAATAAAAATGGAAAAAAGGCATTCTTAGGTGAAAGAAAATTAAGATAATTCATTGTCAACATGTCTGCTCTAAAAGATATGCTAAAGTAAGTTCTCAGGAGGAAGAGAAGTGATACCAGAGGGTTGAAAGAGGAACAGTGAATATGTTATGCTGGCAAATATAATAGATAGCTGAAAGTAAGATTGTAATATTGGCTAGTAGAACATTCAAAGTATATAGACACACTGCTTATGATAATTGTAAGATAAAGAGGGGAAGGTAAAAGTCTGACAATTAAGCTCATGAACTTGCCACCATGTGCTTACATTGGCAGCACTATGCAAACAACTTGGTAAGGGTTCACAACCTTGGTGTATCTGGGTCTCACAGCTGTGTTCCTGTGGGTGTCTAGTGGTGTTTTGGTGAGTGGTGTTCATTGTTGTTGCTACATGTTTTTGTGTGACAAAGGAATGTTGGAGCTTGAATCAGAGCAATAAACAAACATTCAATTTCTTGTTAAACTTGGCAAGAGTAGACGTGAAGTCAGGGACATTTTAGCCCAGGTTTATGATGATAACACCATGAAGAAAATGGCAGTGTACAAATGGATTAAATGTTTTTTTGAGGGGAGAGAATGCATCACTGATGAAGAGAGGTCAGGGCAGCTGGTAATAAGCAGCAGTGATGAAAGTATTGCAAATATTTGTTGCATTGTGAATCAAGATTGTCATCTGATGGTGAGAAGCACAGCAGACCAAGTGAACATCAAGAGAGAAACAGGAAAATCTTTTTTTTTTTTTTTGAGACAGAGTCTTACTTTGTCACCCTCAGTAGAGTGTGGTGGTATCATAGCTCACAGCAACCTCTAACTCTTGGGCTCAAGCAATTCTCTTGCCTCAGCCTCCCTCCAAGTAACTGGGACTACAGGCACTGCCACAATGCCCAGCTATTTTTAGAGACAGGGTCTCACTCTTGCTCAGGCTGGTCTGGAACCTGTGAGCTCAGGGCAATCCACCTGCCTTGGCTTCCCAAGTGCTGGGATTATAGGCGTGAGCCACTGTGACTGGCCAAGAAATAGGAAAATGTTAACTGAAAATCTTGGCATGAGAAAGGCATATGCAAAAATGACCCTGAAGAAGCTCAATGATGAACAAAAACAAAGGAGAGTCAAAGTTTGCCAAGACCTTTTGGAGAGGCCAGATGGTGTTGTGGGCATGTCACTGGGATGAAACCTGGGTGTACCAGTGTGACCCTGAAACAAAGCATCAAAGCACACTATGGAGGTCAGCCAGTTGTCCCTAACAAAGAAAGTTCTATCAGTCCAAATCAAGAGTCAAAACAGTGCTGCTAACCTTACTGGATAACAGAGGGATTGTTCATATGAATTTGTACCAACTGGACAAACCGTTGACCAAGTTTACTATTTGGAATTGCTGCAAGGCTTTGTAAAAAAGTCAGATGAAAATGACCTGAGCTTTTTGTTAACAATTCATGGATCTTGCATCACAGCAATGCAGTGAGGGAATTCTTAGCCAGTAAACAAATAAGTGTATTGGAACACCCTCCCTCCTCACCTCATCTGGACCTTAATGACTTTACCCAAAGATAAAGAAAATATTGAAAGTAAGACATTTTGATGGAATTCAGGACATCAGAGGTAATACAGCAAGTCCTCTAATGGCCATTCCAGGAAAAGAGTTCCAGAATTGCTTTGAAGGGTGTATGGGGTCCTGGCATCAGTGCACAGCTTCCCAAGGGGGGTACTTTGAAGGTGACTGTAGTTTTTTTATTATTAAATCATACCTGTGTACATTAATGCAATCATGGGGTACAATGTGCTGGTTTTATATACGATTTGAAATATTTTCATCAAACTGGTTAACATAGCCTTCACAGCATTTTCTTAGTTATTGTGTTAAGACATTTACATTCTACACTTAGTAAATTTCACAGAAGGTGACTGTAGTGATATTTAGCAATGAGGTCTGTAGCACTTGTTCTAGGATGAGTTCCCAAACTTAATTGTCAGACTTGCATAATGGTAAAATTTCTACTTCCCAAATGAAATGATAAGTGTTAGTTCTAAGTAGTCTGTACAAAGTTAAGTAGGGTCTCAACCCTATTTAAACATCTTGTTGTTTATTATTGTTATGTTCTATAAAACCTCCATAAACACTGAATTAGCAGTGAACCATCATTCCTAGGGTTAGGTTGCTGTGAGCCATCGGTCATACGTTTTCATCAACTGGTCAATCAATACGCAGACTTATTCTCTGTGCATTTATTGAAAGACACCTTAACATATATTGTTGTTTTATTGTCATTGAATTCTTAGCCTGCAGCACTTTAACTTGTTCTGAAAGCAGCTGATATAACACATATTTTCTCTGTAAGGCATGCCACAGCCTTTTTGTGCTTGGGGTTTTAGATAGCCCTTCAGGACTGTACTTGCAGGTTATTTTAAACATTGGATTTACCCAAAAAAGTGAAAAATGTGGATATTGGTTACATTTTGAAAGCTGGAACAGTAAAGTGCATGTTACCTTATTCAGCCTTAGCCAGGAGTGTCCACACTGTGTGACTCAAACTTTTCTGTGCATATCTGACAATGGCGGCAAAGTCCCCAGGGACTGGTTGTGTGGTTAAATTTTAGTGTGTAGGTGAATTCACATATACAAAATTCATAGATAATGATGATCAGATGTACACACATTGGGATCCCTGAAGCAGCCACAAAGAAAACTGTGCAGTGGGACACAGCGGAGACACTAGACTCCTCAAAGTGATAACATGTTCAAATCTCCAGAAAGATGCCACAGTTCCCAAGTCGTACGAAACATGGCCTCACAGTGTATAAATCACAAATCACAAAGCCACAGGGAGAAATGTGAACCTACAATGACCATGGGAAATTTTAAACTATCGTTCCTTCTATAGCTCCTTGAAGCAGCAGGTAAAAATAAATAATATAAAATCTTTGAATTATCCTTGTCTTATATAGATTTTAAAAACTATATTAAATAACTGCAGAATATTTCTTTTCAGTCACAAATGGATCATTTGCAATAATTTGCTATTTTCAACAATTCACTTGCATTAATGAGCCTTAAAGCAAGCCTCGAATTTGAAAGGACTGAAATAATTCAGAGTGTGTTCTCAGACTCGACGCACTTAAGCTGGAAATAAATTATGAAACTATAAAATATATTCTTATGAATCTAGAAATTAAGTAATCTACCTCTATATTACCTATAACAATATTGACCATGAGTAAAAGAAAATGTCTTAATTGAAATTATCAATATTTTGAACTGATTGGAAATTAAAATTCTACATTCAAAATTTGCTCATGGATGTTGGAAAAGCTGGTCCTAGAGAAAAAACAACAATTTAAATTCATATTAAGAAGGATAAAAGGCTAATCATCTATGAGGGGTAAATTTTAAAGTTGGAACAAGAATATCAAGGTAAACTCAAAGAAAGTAGAAGAAAGGAATATAAATATGAGACAAATTAATAAAATGATATTAAGTTAAGAATATTAATATCTGATATCTCCATTGAGGCTGAGCAAGAAAAAAAATGAAGGAATGTCCAAATAACCTATGCCAGGTATGAAAAAAGGAGGCATCACTCCAAATTCTATAGCTATAAAGCAGACAAATTCTTTATAATTCCATGGCATTTAGTAAGCACTGCTTGATTAGGATGAGAGATTCTAGTCTCCCCAGAAGATAAAAGACATATTCCAAAGCCAGAAGGTGTGACACATTGGAAGCTAGGAGCCAGGCATTTCTTGATACATTTTGTTCTTGAACTTAATTCAACTCATGGTACAAATAGCTAAGCAATTTGTGGATGCCCTTTTAAAATGAGAGTTTTCCAAGTAGAATTTTTTTGACTTCTCAAATATGAGTTTTATAAGGATTTTGGTAGCATGTATAACAGGAATTCTTTCCCACTGTCTAAAGATGACAGTTTTGGGATCTTTACTTTCCAAATGCTCTTGTCCCACAGGCAGATCTGCAGCTCCAGTGGCTGTTTGGGCAACTTTTCAATGTTAGTGAATTATTTTTCTGTAAGGGAGTGTTTAAAATGAAACAAGAAGAGGAACAGCAGTACTGAAGCCTGGGTTAGTCGTGTCCTCACAGTTCTTCTAGTTCTGTTGCTGGATATGCTGCCTGGATTATTTTACAATATTTCTAATAAATGTTCATCCAGCTTTGACCTGAATAACTCATGTGACAGGTTGTTCACTGCCTCTAGAGCATCCTGTCTCATGTTTAGAGAAAGTTCTAAACAATGAACTGAGACCCTCACTATATTTTTTGTCTCAGGTTCTTAGACTCTAAAAAGAAAAACCTGGGTGAGGACTGACAAAAATATGAGGTAGATCCTTCCAAAGATGTGTGAGAGCAGACATTCCTGCAGACAGAAGAGGGTCTGAATATCCTATGAGTATTTTAGCTCCAGGAAAGAAGGTGGGCAACAGTCTACCCGATGACTCCTCTTAACTCTTTATCTGGGAATTTTATTAATTGAAATTATGTTAACAATGATGCTGAAGTCAGTAAGATGGCAGCTAACATTTCTGAAGAGTATGCTATGCCAGGAGTTTTCTCTGGATCTGGCTTAATTTTCTTTCTTTCTTTTCTTTCTTTTTTTTTTTTTTTTTTTTTTTAGAGACAAGTGTCTCACTTTATCACCCTCAGCAGAGTGCTGTGGTGTCACAGTTCACAGCAACCTCCAGCTCTTGGGCTTAAGCGATTCTCTTGCCTCAGCCTCCTGAGTAGCTGGGACTCCAGGCACCCACCTCAAACCCACTACCCTCAGTATATGGGGCTGGTGCCCTATTCACTGAGCCACAGGTGCTGCTGGATCTTGCTTAATTTTCAAAGCAAACTTATGTGCCAGAAATTACTGCTTTCATTACTTTACGGATGAAATTCACTGAGGCTTGGACAGGTCAGATGAATTGCTTGAGATTCCCTAGACTAAGGGAGCCCGTTTCAAGCCTCAGATCTTAAACCTAGAACTCATGTTCTTAGTGGTTGACACAACCTGCTTTTCACTTTTTTTTTTTTTAATAACACACATGAGTTGTTAAGTTTCATCTTAAGAGTCTTTTGTCTTTGGATCTTCCTGTGTGCCACTGGCTTCTGGAAGATTCTTTGCCACCTTGCACAGGGGTAGGGCAGTTTGGGCAGCCTGAAGTCCTAGGGCAAGATGGTAGAAACAGCACAGGGGGACAAAAACAAAAATGGTTCTAATTAGTATCAGACTCTAATTCTGTAACTGGTGGCCTCAGAGTCTATTGTAATCTAGACAACTTTCCTGGGAATGTCTCACCCCAGGGCATCTTACTAACTGGATGTCACCTCACAAATGCTGTTACAGATGATGAGTGCCACCAAGAATGCTGGTCTGAAATTTGCTCACAGATTAGTAACTGCCCAGGGTCACAGTAATTCAGTAAGTGAAAGTTCTTCTGGGCTGAGAGTGACAAATAGCCTCCACTGTGCAAGGCTCAGGGCCGAGGCAGTAAAGGAATGCCAGCAGAGATGAGATGGCTCTTCCCATTTTCTTTCCCCAAAAGCCTTCATGAGATATCTGACTACACTTGCTCAAGGTGCCACAGATAAGGAAATACACACAGTTTCTGCTCTGGATTTGTCCTAAAAATCCACCTGAGATAGGCATCATGGGACTGCAGACATCAATCACTTGTGATTTCTGCCTTGGAAATCAGAGCCACGTGGGCGGGAAGATGATGCAGGAATCCAGGGACACAGGCAGGACATGCAACAAGTAGGTAAGGCACAGAGAACGTGAGAACATGGTGTCTGCAGGAGAGAGAAGTCACTTTTCCTTGCTGAGAATCAAAAAGACAAATGCACCCAGAAGGGGACATTTGAATATAGAAGTCCTAAACTGGAGGCCACCACCTGAATCTTGGCCATAGATGTGTGGGTAGGCCAAGGATACAACCTGGGTAAGGCAGCATGCCCAGCAAGCATGAACATTGTTTGGAAAAGACAGGGGCTGGACAGGACCAATGAGAAACTGAGTTTATGAGGTGGACCAGGACCGTGATCATGAGAGCTTTGCCGAGGAATTTGAATTTTCTGTCTCATGGAAGCTGTGTCATCAAGGGCCCTCGCAGGACAGAAATGTCCTGTAATTCTCCATCCTTCTCTTCAGGAGCACATTTAAGAAGGATGGAGAAGAAACTGTTCAAATACTCATGAGTCATTCCTGCTTATTAGGTAACAGTGTGATGAGCCAAGAGGAGTCACAATGATGGGACAAAGATCAGCAGATGAGAATTGTTTGTGTGGTTCAACTGAGAAACAAGCACATATAAAATGGCACATTATTAGAATGGAGTGTATTCTGTGTGAGCTCCATTTTAATCCAATACACAGATAAAGATTCCTGAAGAAGCCAATTCTAAGCCCTGGCTCCCTTGGAGTCGGTAACACCTGCCATCCTCCCCAGTTCTAAGCCCTGGCTCCCTTGGAGTCGGTAACACCTGCCATCCTCCCCAGGTCTAAGCCCTGGCTCCCTTGGAGTCGGTCACACCTGCCATCCTCTGCTGGGCTGCAGCCAGCCATCTTCACATCGCTCTGAGTGCTAGGGGTAGAAAGAGCTGCACCGTGAGTCATCACTTTATTTTCACTTAATATGCCAATTAGGGGTCTTGCTGATCTGTTCATGGGCAGTTTTCCAGAAGACCTGTCTTGCTCTGCATAGATTAAATCAATTATGCTGATTCTTTCCCACCAGCAGCAGCTGCCTGTTACACTGCAGATCCTCTGCTTCTCCTTCCTGATCTGGATCTATAGCTTGCCCTGTGGCCCCCTCTCTTCTTGTGCCCCTTCTGTATCTGGACACAGATTCTGGAATTATTCTTCTCTCCCCACTGGAGGAAGAGTGGATTTAGGATTTCCATTCTAGAGTCAATACAGAATTGTACAAATACAAAGCTCTATTGGCTACATGGTGGTGCAACAGAACCTTAGGTGGCTTTTTGAGCATGTAGTGAAACCACTGAACCAGAGCCCAGGGACCTGCCTTTGCAGTAACTTTCTGTGGTGGACTCCTGTGGATCGCATCCTCAACACTTCCTTTCTCCTTTGCAATAGCATTCGGCATTTTCTAGCTGGAGATTTTGGTGAACTAATCTTACCTCCAGCTCTGAGGTGAAGTCCTGTTTTTCTTAGTCTGGTCTGTAGATCTCATTCCAATGGCCACACTGATGGACTCAGAGAAGAGACAGGAAGGGGGAAAAGGAAGAGGAGAAGGGGCTGAGAGAGAGAGAGAGGAGAGAGAGTGAGGTGGGAAGGGAGAAGAAAGGGGAGTGGGGAGAGGGAAAGAGGCTGACATAATCCCCATCTCAATCTCATCACTGGGGTCCTTGGTCAAATCTGATCTAAACATAGATATAGCTCTGAGTGTTTAATTACATGAACTAATCAATTCCTTCCTGTATAAGCCAGTTTTGATTGAGATTTCAATTTCTTGCAACCCAGAGCATCTGAACTATGTGGTGTTTGTTGAGTAACTTTCCCTGTCTGAACGTCAGTTTCCTCATCTGCTACCCCAGGGGCTGGGCAGGCCAAGATCCGTTCCAGCTCTGAGGTTCTGAGACTTTGATTTTTGCTTCCAGTTTTTTAGAGTGACTGCCCCCTCCCTGGCTGTTTCCCCTGAAGAGAAATAAAGGAAGTGTTAGTATAGATGCACTGTAGATGGTGGTAAGAGCGGGTCAGGAAAGGCCACCCTGAGAGAGATGTTATTGTGAATTGAGGCCTAATCAGTGAGGTAAAGAGAGGATGGGAAATCATGGTGCATATTTTTCAGGCAGTGGGAGAAGCAAGTTGTAAATGAAAGATTTGAGAGCAGGTTGGCCTGATGCCTTCATGTTGTAACAACAGAAGCATCTGTCTAGCCCAAGGTGCAGGTGCCCATTCCTGCCCCATATCTACCTTCATGAAGAAGGTCCCCCACCCTTCACATGGGTGATTTCCATATCTGTTGTGATTGCATGTCCCTCAAGCATGGACAATGTGCCCTAACTCAGTGCCTCTGCAGTGCCTGGCTTGGTGCTCTCTGCACACGGGTGGCTGAATTCCAAGTGGCAGAGGAAGATGGGTGAAGCCTCCAAGGTGGGAATGGGCATGAAGAGCTCTGACAGCTAAATGGAGTCAAGCTGGCTACAGTGAGGGGCTCAGATGGGACACAGAGGAAATGGAGCCACAGAAGTGTGTTTGGAGAGAGCCTCGAATGCCCAGATAAGGTACTGGGGCCATAAGTTACCTTGATAGAACACGTTAAATAATAAGGTAATCAGAGAACACACATGTGCAGCCTAAATGCATTCATTCTCTTTAATGATCCAGGCCATTGACAGACCACTGGGGAATGGGGGATTTGTGTGAGCTGAAAATACATTATGCTCTGGAGACAGCTTGCAAAGTTGCTGGCTTTTGCTTTTGGCAATCTTCCATGAATAATCAATTATATATTTAGGCACATTCCCCACAGGTGTGGAAAATCAGAGTTCTGGTAAAAGGACTGATTGATGGTAGAAATGTTTTAAATTTTGATGAAGCCCAATTTATCAAATCTTTTTATGAATCATGCTTTTGGTATCTTTGCCCAACCCAAAAAGCACAAGTTTTCTGCTATGGTTTCTCCCAAAAGGTTCATAGTTTTAGGTTTCATAGGTTGGTCTATAATCCAATTTGCAAATCTGTGTGTGAGGTGTGAAGTGTGAGTAATTTCTTTTGCAGATGTATATCTAGTCCTTCTAGACCAGGGTTTTTCAACCTTTTTTATCTCACAGCACACTTGAAGTTAACCTTCCATGGCAAACTTAAATTGCATTGATCAAAAAAAAGAGTTAAAAAAAAGAATGTACTTATTGTCCTTTAAACTTCTCCCAAAAATAATTTAATTAGTTATCTTTAAAGATTTTCATGGCATACCTAAAATCTCATGACACAGTGGTTGGAAATCACTTTTGAAAAAAAACTATGCTTGTCCATTGAATCACCTTTTTATTACTGTCAAAAATCAGTTGGTAAGGGTGACATCAGCAGAACAGCAGACTAGGAAGGTTCAGGCCCTCATCCCCTGTAGAGACTCTGAAATAATAGCACTAAAAATACCTAGTGAGCACTCTAGAAACCAATTGGGAGCTGCAGAACCCAGGCAAACACACAGCCAAGAAAAAAATCACCAAAAACTGTAGAAGAATGTATGGCATTTTGGTCACCCTACCCTCTCTCCTTACCCAGTGCAGTGCAGCCCCACCAGGGAGAAACCTCCCAATTCCCGGCTCCTGCTTTGGGACAGAGAGAAAAGGGTAGAACTTGCATCCAACGTTTTGGCTTGTCTGGGAACTGCCTGAGGGATGGGGCTCTCTTTCCACAGACTTGGGGTGCTAATACAGTGGTGGCCTAGATCCCAGGTTGGAGGTGAGCATTGCAGCATTTAGCCTGCAGCTCCACAGAGAGAGAGGAAGCTTTTCCTTTAAGATTAAGAGCAAGTCAAAGGCATCCACTTGCCACTTCTGCTCAACACAGAGTTCCAGCCAGAATGGTGGGCAGCACGAAGACAAAAAAGGCATCCAAAACGGGAAAGAAGAGGTAAAAGTATCTCTGTTCACACGTGACCTGATCTTGTGTCTAAATGAAAACCTAAACATTCCACAAAAAGTCCCATTAGAACGAATTAATAAATTCAGCCAAGAAGCAGGATTCAAGGTCAACACACACAAATCAATTGCACTTCTGTATAACAACAAACAATATGAAAAGGAAATTACAAGAATAATTATATTTACAATGGCATAATAAAGAATAAACTATTAGAGATTAATTTACCCAAGGAGGTGAAAGACATGCACCCTAGAAGCTACAGAGCGTTGCTGAGAGAAATCAAAAGAGACAGAAATAAGTGGAAATAGATCACAGGCTCAGGGGTTGGAAGGCTTAATATTATTAAGATGTCAGTACTACCTCCAAATGATCTACAGGGGCAATGAAATCCCCAAGAAAATCTCAATGAAATTTTTTGCAGAAATAGAAAAACACATTCTAAAAGTTGCATGGGATCTCAAGGTACTCCAAATGACCAAAACAATCGTGAAAAAGAACACAGCTGGAGGGCTCATACTTCCTGATTTCATAACTTACATACTATAAAACTATGGTAATCAAAATAGTGGTACTGGCATAAAGACAGACACATAAACCAATGGAATAAAATAGAGATCCCTAAATAAACCCTCATCTATATGGCCAAGTGACTTCTGAGAAGGATGCTAAGACCATTCAGTGGGGAAGGACATTCTTTTTAACAAATGGTGCTGAGTGGGATGTTTTCATGGGAAAAAATGAAGTTGGATCCTTATATATCACCATATACACAAATTAACACAGGAGGGAAGAAAGGCCTAAATGTGACATCTAAAACTATCAAACCCCTAGAAGAAAATATTGGGCAAATCTTTAGACACTGGGTTTGTCAATGATTTCTTGAATATAACACCAAAGGCATAAGTAATAAAAGAAAAAATAGACAAATTGGACTTCATAAAAATTTTAAAAAATTATATTGTCAAAAGAAAATATAAAGAGTAAAAAGACAACCAAAGTAATGGAAGAATATATTTGTAAATCATGTACCTGATAGAAGATTACTATCTAGAATATATGAACTCCTAATAGCGAACAACAAAAAAGCAAACAATACAATCCAAAAAAATGGGCAAAGGACCTAAAGAGACACTGACCTTTTAAAGACTTACAGGTGTCCAATGAGCACATGAAAAGATGCTCAATTCCTCTGATTATTAGGGAAATGAAAATAAAATCTCCAGTGAGACAACACATCATGCCTGTTAGAATGGCTGTTCTCAAAACCCAGGAAATAAGTTCTGGTGAGGATGTGAAGAAACAGGAACCCTTGTGTACTGTTTTGGGAAATGTATAATGGTACAGCTGCTGTAGAAAACAGTATGAAATGTTCTCGAAAAAATTAAAAATAGGGCAGTGCCTGTGGCTCAAAGGAGTAGGGCGCCAACTCCATATGCTGGAGGTGGTGGGTTTAAACCCAGCCCCGGCCAAAAACACTGCAAAAAAGAAAAAATTATAAATAGAATGACCATATAATCTAGCAATTTCACTTCTGGATATACAGTACATCTAAAAGAATTGAAATCAGGATCTTAAAGATATCTTTGCAGTGTTCACAATAGCCTAGAGATGCAAGCAACCCAACCAATTCATTTATAAATGGATAAACAAAATGTCATATAAACATACTTGTTAATTTGTTAGTGTTGGGTGGCTTAAGCAACAGAAAATTATTTTCTCACAGTTATGGAGGCTGGAAGTCCAAGATGAAGGTGCTGGCAGGCTGTCTGCTCCTGAGGTCCCTCCCTGGGACCTGCTGAGGGCTGTCTTGCTGTTGTACCTGGCCTGATCTGAAAAGATAGAATTGGACCCCACTTAGATGCAATTAATTGGTGATATGTTACACCTGCACAGGGGACCATTGCTCTGAGAGACAGTCGTCCCTGAAGTGGAAGGCAGGTTGTCTTTTATACTTTTTTTGTGTAGCTAAGCAAGCAAGCTAATTCAGAAGCAGAATGTTGTGGTTAGCTCAGGGCAGGGTTATACTTTGGGTAACAGTAGATACAGTTTGGGTAACAATGGTTACTGCTTGGGTAACACAGCTTGGGTAGGTTTCCAGCATTGTTTGTCCACCAGGAACTTGGGTTTTTGTTTTGTTTTGTTTTGTTTTGTTTTGTTTGTGAAACTTGGGACTTTCATGCTTCCTTGTTCTGAAGCTTTTTCTCAGATTCTACCTGGGGGTGTGGTGGAGCTGGGGGACTGGCTGGGAGCTTGCTTGTTACATTCCCCACCCCACTGGTCTTTTGGGGGAATCAAACCCTTGACTCATCTGAATCACTGGGGAAGGTTTGATAGTAAGTATGTAGTACCATTAGTTTTATGGTTTGGAGTTTCTGTTGTAAGAATGCCACAGGCAGTTGAAGATGATGGGGCCACACGTTACTCCAATTAAGAGGAGGAGGAGGGGTCCTGCTATGGCTGACAGAAGGGTTGTGAGCCAGGGAGACCAATTAAATCCATTGTTCCTCCTGTTTGTGCAGCCCTTTTTCTGACTAGGGCTAAGCTGTTTTTTATGACTCCAGAGTGGTTAGCATAAAAACAACATGTTTTCCCTAGGGCCATACAAAGTCTTTGTTTCAGAAAGAGTAAATCTAAATCTCTTCTATTTTGGAGGACTACTTCTGCAAATGAGTTAAAGGACTTTTCTAAGTGGGTGATAGAGGTCTCCAAGTCCCAGAGGTCTGAATCAGTTTGAATGGTAAGTGCTTTAAAACTTGGGCTGAGGGGCCCGGTGGCCAGAGCTATGGTGCTCATGGTCATGGAACCAGCTAATCCTATGCCTAACAAGTAGGGGTACTAAAATGGGGGCTCTAGTTTTTCTTTGTAGGCAGAAAAGGTGTTCTCTTCCTCCCTCCCTAGAGTAAATGTGGACTTGGGGAATGATATGGGTTAGTATACAGACTTGGGGGGTGTTGTACAATATTAAAGAATTTACACAAGGGGTTAAACCAGTGGAACATGCGAACCAAGTTCCTTTAGGAGCTACTAAGTAATAATGAGATGCGGCCAGGGGGCTGGAGGAGTTTGTGAGTTGCGTGACCTGTAGGAAATTATCTTGGTAGGGAGTGGTTTGTAAGGGAGAGCCTGGTGACGTAATACACCACCCTTGCCCTTGCAGATCTCCTAAAGTTAGGATGGAGGTGGGCCCCAGGTACATATGCTGTTATTCTGTTGGAGGGTGCTGGCTGAAGTGTTAAGTATCTGGGTTGGGGACTGTCCAAGGGTGGTCTTTGTAACCACTCCTACATAGTACAGTGGAGCTGGGTTAAGGCAGAGCCAGCAATCATTTGTTAGATTGGTATTTGTGGTATTTGCAAATTTAAGCACTGCATCTGGGAGGGCAAGTATAGGAGATGAGGAGGCAGGAGTGGAAGTAGCAGGAGATGGTATTTGGTCTGGGATGGTGGGGATTGGGGCTGGTGGGGGAGCCCAGGAGGGCTCTGGATTGAGGATAGGATTTGGGCCTATCAGTTTGATAGGCAGTGGCCAGGAGGTCTTCTGAATGGTAAACAAAATACCAGGGTCAGGTCCCCTGACATATAGCCTGAGACCCCAGGTTAGGCCTGTTCTCCATTCTTCTTTCCACCAGTCTTTTCTGAATAATTTGATAGGATAGCAGTTAATTTTGTGGGTACAGGGGCCCAGATGATTTTTACAGAATCCTATCTGTGGATCCTTTGTTACTCCCCATGATGCTACAGTCTCACAGCCCCAGCTCTTACAGTAATAGTCCCGTGGCCCTCCACAGGATGTTGATGTGGCAGGGAAGATATAAAAGTCTAAGTTTTTCGTGCCTTAAACTCCTTGCCGACTTTTGCAGTCTAAAGTTCACCAGCCCGGTCCCATTGCATACCTGACTATAAAGTCCCCTTCCAACTGTATCCAAGTAAGGTACAGAGGTCAAAGTGGAAGGCTGGCTGGGTGTTGCTTGCTGAGGTGCAGGTGACTTAAGTGCTGTCTTTGGTGCAGGAGAGGATCCAATTGTGGGGGGTGAGTTGGTGTTGATTGTAGTAGTATCCCCTCCTGCCGGCTTCTTGGCTGGCATGGAGCAGGCAGGTGAAGATGAGGAGGGAGATCTGCACAGTTGAAGTTTTAGGGGGTTATTGGTGGGCTCGAGGCACCATGTTGGGGGGATATGGTTCTCTGTGGCTTTCTTGGTATGGGTGTAGTGGATCCATGGCTTCTTCCCTCCGACTTTGATGGCTGTTGGAGTAGTTAAGATAACAGGGTAAGAACCCTCCCACTGGGGAGCTAATGTTTCTGCATTATGTTTTTTACCCATGCCCAGTCTCCAGGTTGGAGGTTGTGCAGCTGCTTCAGTGGTGAGGTACTGGCAGGCTCAGATGCAGTCAGCTGGATAGCATCTCAGAGATCCATGTGTAGTTTTTGCAGGGCCTGTAATGAGCTCAAAAGTTTGTGGTTATGGATAGGGTCTAACAGCTCATCAGTTAGTTTTGGGATTAAATAGGGCATGGTTCCATGGATTATTTCAAAGGGTGTGAAACCTTGGAAGTAGCAGGTGCATCAGATTTGCAATAGGGCGAAGTGGAGGAGGTCTACTCAGTTGCCACCAGTTTCTGGCAATTTGGTTAAGGTTTCCTTTAATGTTCTATTCATTCTTTCTACCTGTCATGAACTTTGGGGCCTAAAGGCACAATGTAGCTTCCATGTAATTTTTAGAGTGGCCGCCAGGTTTCTGGAAACCTGGGCTATGAAGGCTGGGCCATTATCAGACCCTAGGGTGAGAGGCAATCCGAATCAGGGTATAATTTCAGTGATAAGGTGTTTTGCCACTGTCAAGGCTGTTTCTTTTTTACAAGGGAATGCTTCTGGCCATCCTGAAAAGGTATCAGTTAAAACTAGGAGGTATTTATATCTGTATTGCCCTGGCATGATTTTGGTGAAGTCGAGTTCCCAGTGCTCCCCCAGGTTGGTGCCCCGGAGGCATGACCCCCATGTAATGAGGCACCCAGGTCCCATTTACACTGTTGCATGGGAGGCATCTGGAGGCCATGTCCTTAGTCCATTTGTGGAGATAGGGAATGTACAGGTTCTTGGAGATGAGTTGACTGAGTTTTGTATCCACAAGGTGGGTTCCTTGTGTAGCTGAGCAACAAGTTGTCATCCCAACATCTCCGGGAGGAAGGGGTGACCATCTAGGCAGATGAGCCAGGCTCGAGGATCCAGTCCAAGTATTTGCTTTCTTCTCAATCTGTTTCTGAGTAGACTGGTGATGGTGGTAGTAAGCGGTCCAGTAGGACTGGAAGAATGTGGAGGGGCCCCACTGGTCTTAGGGCAGCCGCCTTGGTCATTTGATTGGCCAGTGTATTTCCCTTTGCGATGTGGGAGTCTGTTCTTTGGTGTCCGTGGCAATGGATGATGGCAAGCTGCTCCAGCAGCCAGATGGCTTCCAGTAGGGCCAGGATCTCTTCCTTGTTTTTGATGACCTTTCCATTAGAAGTCAGGAGTCCCCTCTTCTTATACAGGGCCCCATGGACATGGGCTGTGGCAAATGTGTACTGGCTGTCTGTGTATATATTGCTTGCTTTTCCTTTAGTTAATCACAAGGCTTGTGTAAGGGCGTTAAGCTCTGCTTTCTGAGCTGAAGTCCCATGTCCCACGGCCTGTTCCCAAAGGACCTCTGTGACAGAGGTAACTGCTGCCCCAGCCATGCATTTACCCTCATGGATGTAACTATTCCCGTCCATGTAGAGGTCTAGGTTGGCAGCTTGGAGGTGTGTGTCTCTTAAATGTGGTCACAGGCAGGAAAGGGTATCCAATGTGTTCAAATAATCATGAATGGGCTGTGCTGGGTCATCGTCTGGCAACAGGGTGGCTGGGTTTAAGATGGCTGTTTTGAGGAATGTTACTTGGGGAGGATCAAGAAGCAATACTTGGTACTAAGTGACACAGGAGTTGGAGATTCTGCGGTGGGGGGACTTCGGAGGAGGATTTCCACAGTGTGGCCCCCAACCACTTGCAGGTTCTGGCCCAGGGTTAGCTTCTTTGCTTCTCTGACTAGTACAGCCATAGTGATGACAGCCCACATGCAACTAGGCCATCCAGAGGTGACTGGTCTAGTTGCTTGGTGAAGTAGGTGATAGGTCTCTTCCAGGGTCCTAGAGTCTGGGTAAGGACTCCCTTTGCTACACCCTTGGTCTTGGCTATGAAGAGTTGGAAGGGCTTGGTGATATCAGGCAGGGCAAGGACAGGTGTGGAAGTGAGGAAATGTTTCAGCTGGTTGAAGGCATCTTGTTCAGCCTGTCCCCATTTGAGGGGCTTGTAGCCTCCCCCTGTGCTTACATACAGGGCTTGGCTATTTCTGCAAAGCCCAGGATCCACAAACGACAATATCCAACTGCCACCAGGAATTCATGTACTTGCCTCTTGGTAGCCAGTGGAGGGATGAGGAGGATGGCTTTGATCCTGCTCTTGGAAAGAGCACATTGGCCTCCTTATAGTTTGTACCCCAGATAGGTTGCAACCGTGGTACACAGCTGTGCCTTTTTGGTGGAGATGCGGTATCCCAGTTTCTCTAGTTCTCTCATTGAGGAGATCAAATGGTGGCATGCTCACACTCTGGCTCCGTTTCAGCAGCAACAGATCATTAACATATTGCAAAAGGGAGATGCGTGGATGGGCCTCTCAAAATGGGAGGAAGTCTTTACTCAGGGATTCATCAAATAAGGTGGGGGAGTTTTTGGAGCCCTGGGGCAGGCAGGTCCAGGTCAGCTGTCCAGTTTTCTCACTCTCTGGGTCCACCCATTCAAAGGCAAAAGTAGGTTGACTGGCAGGGGAGAGAGGAATTGTGAAGAAAGCATCTTTTAAGTCAAGGACTGAATACCAAATTCTAGAAGGGATAATTAGGCTGAGCAAGATGTAGGGGTTTGGAACAGTGGGTGGATTGTGTCTGTTCAGGCGTTTACCTCCCTCAGCTCTTGGATAGGTTGGTAATCTTTGGTACTAGGCTTTTTAACAGGGAGAAGTGTTCCAGGCAGATTTGCAAAGGACTAGTATGCCTGCTTCCCAGAGTCAGGTGATGTGTACTGCAATTCCTGTTCTAGCTTCTCGGGATAGGGGGCATTGGTGGACTCAAACTCGAGTGGCTCTGCTGGACACCTGCAGCACCACTGGCAGTTGGTGGCTCGCCAGTCCTGGGGGGTTGTCCTTAGCCCATACCTGTGGGATCAGTGACCGCCAAGCGTGGAGGCGTTCTTTGTGAGTTGGGACCCTTTCAAGTCCTTCAAAGAATAAGAATTCATCCCCGAGAAGGGTGGAAAAAAGGATATGGGCACGGCTGTCAGGTATCGTCAGGACAGCTCCAGCCAGTCCAAAGGAGACAGTGGCATGAAGTTTTCGCAACAGGTCTTGCCCCAAAAAGGGGTATGGACAGTCTGGCATGACCACAAAGGAGTGGGTGATAGTGATAGTGCCCCTACCCAGGTCCATTATGCGAGCAGTAGTCCAAGGGACTGCCTGGGGTTCCCTGGTGCCACCCAAAATTGCTTTTTGTTTCATGATGGAACTTTGGGATTTCTTTAAGACTGAAAAGGTTGCACCTGTGTCCACTAGGAAGTCCACAGGTTGGTCCCCGACTTGTAAGGTTATCATGGGCTCCTGGGGGCCTAGGGGGAAGAATCCCTGACTCCCTCAGTCAACCTTTTCATCAAAGAGGATTTTTGGCAGTGCCTGTGCCTGTGTTCTAGTTATTCTTCAGGGGCATTCATTTTTCCAGTGTCCTATTTCCTTTCAATAGGCACATTGGTTTGGCTTTAGGGGGTGTCTAGAACTCCTGCCTTGTGGAGCTCCTTGGGCTCAGGAGTGTTCTTGGAGGGCAGCTATAACAACGTTTGCTGTCCGTTTAGTGGTGGCCGTGTCCATGGACTCCTGGTTGTTAAAGACCCACAAGGCTACTTCCACTAACTCACTGAGATTGTCCCTTCAAATCCCTCCAGCTTTTGTAGCTTCTTTCTGATATCAGGGTCTGACTGAGCAACATAGGCTACATTTATAGCTCACCTATTTTCCGGGGCCTCCATAGGGAGTATAAGTCCTATAGGCATCTAACAGCCTTTCTAGGAAAGCTACAGGGCTTTCCATGGCTCCTGGAATGCCCTCACTGACCTTCGATAAATTGATAGGTTTTTTAGTGGCTGCCTGGAGGCCCTGCATCAGAATCTGGTGGTACCGAAGTAGCGCTTCCCTACCTTCATTAGAGTTAGGGTCCCGTGGTGGTCGGTGACTTGGGAAATGAGTTTCCAACAGGGCTGCATTTGTGGTGGGCTGCCCATCCAGTCCTAGAACAGCCTTCCTGGCTGCTCACAGGATGCATTTGCATTCCTCAGATGTGAATAATACCTGGAGGAGTTGCTGACATTCATCCCAAGTGGGTTGATGGGTGAAAAAAGATAGTTTCAAGAAAAGAGATTAGCCCTTATGGTTTCTCCAAGAATGGAGGGTTTAGGGTTTTCCAATTGTACAAGTCACTGGTGGGGAAGGGGACATATATCATGAATGGCTATCTTGCTGATTCCTAGCCCTACTAGGGTGGGAGCTATTTGGCACAGGGGCAAAATGGGAGCCACCGATGAAGGGGGTTCCACTTCCAGGGGATTTGGGGTAGAAGTGGAATCTGGGCTAAGATGTTGGTACGTGGTTCCCCCCTGGTCTGTGAAGGTCCACACAGGGGCGCTCCCACAGGTCCCTGGGCCTGCGGTGCTAGGGGGCTGAAGGTGCCAGTACACCTGGGTAGTGGTTGTATGGAGGAGAGTGCAAAGAATGGGGCTGTAGGGGAGGTTCCAGGACAGAGTCCTCAGGAGGAGGGGGCAATATGGGAGTGTTGGTCTTATGTTCTTCTGATTTAGGGACCTGGGTCTTGGGGAAGCATGTCCAGGAGGGTCCTGGTGGAGAAGCAAAGAGAACATGAGATGGAGTTAAGTGAGTGGTACACTTCTGAATGTAAGCTGGGCCTTTTCAAATGATGTCAATCCACACAACGATGTAGGGTATCTGGTCCAGGTGGCCAGTGTGGCTGTAAATGATTATCTGGATGTTGGAGAGAAGGGGAGGTTAAAAGACACAGTGGAGGACCAGCCCATCCCAAAAGCCAGCCAATCCAGTTCACAGAGGGTGCATAAAGTGGGTGGTTTCACTTTTGCACCATATCCCTTGGCACATGGCTGAAATCAGAAAAATTACTGAGGAGACACTCTAAAGGAGTCAATGGGTACGGATGATTCCTGTCCCATTGCAAACAAATTATCAAGCGGACACTGACAAAGATGGACAAAAAGGCAACAACACAGATAACTGACAATCACAGAAGATTGACAACCTGAGGAGACAGGGAGACGTCTCTCCTCTGTCACAGGAACTGACTCTCAACTGCGTCCAGCTAGTCAAGCTCCCTCAAATTCTCTAGAGATCCAGACAGACTTACCCAGGGTACCACAGCTGAGTCACCAGAACAGACAATTTGGAAACCTGTGGCTTGAGTCCATGTGACTGAGGGCCCTGGGGCAGAGGAATGTCTCTCTGAGGCCTTCCCCTGGAGCCATAGGCTGGTGGCGGGTCCAGGCGGGAGTCCAAAGGGAAAGATCTCCATTCATTGTACTCGTTGTAACCTGAAAAGATAGACTCGGACCCCAGTTAGATGCAATTAATTGAAGATCTATTACACCTGGGCAGAGGACTGCTGCTCTGAGAGACAGTTGTCCCTGAAGTGAAGGGCAGGTTGTCTTTTATACTTTTTTGTGTAGCTAAGCGAGCAAGCTAATACAAAAGCAGAATGTTGTGGTTAGCTCGTGGTGGGGGTTATACCTTGGGTAACAATGGATACAGTTTGGGTAACAATGGTTACTGCTTAGGTAACACAGCTTGGGTAGGTTTCCAGCATTGTTTGTCAAACCAGGAACTTCGGGGTTTTTTGGTGAAACTTGGGACTTTCTGTGCTTCCTTGTTCTGAAGGTTTTTCTCAGATCCGACTCTGGTGGGGCTAGGGGATGGGCTGGGAGCTTGCCCATTACATTGCCTCTGTGGCCTCACAAAGCTCCTCTTCCTATAAAGACATAAGTGCTGTGTGATTAGGGCTCCACCCCTCCTCCCTTAGGACCTCATTTAATTTTTAATTACCTTTTTGAAGGCTCCATCTCCCAATATAGTCACATTGGAAGTTAAAGCACATATGAATTTTGGGGGGAGAAGATACAATTCAATCTATAAAAACATATATTGGAATATTATTCAGCCTTAAAAAGGAAAGAAATCCTGTTACTTGCTGTAATATAGGTGAACCTTGAGGGTATTATCACCAAGTCTACATGAAAGACCTCTCTAATTTGATTTTGAAAGTTACCCCTTCCCTGCCACCCCGAGCACTCACCCTGCCATCTGCATGCTGTCACACATCTGCCGGCATTTGCACAGGAAGGCCTTTTCTGGCCTTTCCTCTTCCTTCCAAGCACAGCTGAAGTGCTATCTTTGAGGCTCCTTTCCCCAGAAGCACTCATTTCTCTTCTGTGCTCCTCCAGTGCTGACCCAACACACACACTACATTACAGCTCTCTTTCTTTCACCTGCCCTCTCCTCTAAATTTTAAGCTCTCAAAGGCACAGAGATTCATCCTCACTCCCCACACCTTGCCCAATGCCTGTGTAGAGTAGGTGCCCGAGATGTTTGTTGAACGAACGCAGGCCCAGGCAGGCAAGCAGTGGTCAGGGAGCTGGGACTCTCGTGGCTTAATCAGATTTGGCAAAGTCATCTTGTCCAGTCTTGGCAAAGTGCCCTGTATCTCTCAATAGTGGCCCACAGGATGACTTTAGGTGGCACTTGGATGAACCCACTTTTTGATAGTTATAAACTTACTTTAATGTGTTTAGAAAAATGGAACTATATCTAAAACCTGTGATTTCATAAATCTCATTGCTTCTCATGAGGCTAAGTAAAAAGAACTGAGTCAATTTAACAAAAACTGAGTAAATAATGCGCCAGGTGGTACACGGGCAAAAGTCTCAAATGACTGGTGGAGAAATGCAGGGCCAATCTTTGGTCTCACTTTTAGGCAAAATTATAGGCTGATGTTCCCAGTGAAATCTGGAGAATATTTTCCATGATTCATTTTACTTTTCAGTCTTCACTAGCAGGAAGGAGGGGTGGGGGTGCTGGAGAGGGAAAAGAAAGATGCCCTTAATCGTGTCTCCACCTGCCTTCCGAGATGCTGTCTTCAGTTCCTTCTGAGTGAAAGATGATGAGCCATTCTCCCAGAGAACATCAGCTCGCTCCTTTCATAGCCAAGCTCATCAGCATTTCTGGTGATTGTGCATTGTGGCATCTGCAAACAAGTGATGTATATTCTGCAGCCTTCTCAGCCAGGATGTTTGTGATACACGTTAAAAAGATAGGTCTTTTATTTGCTTCAAAGTCGTAAACATGTAAGTCCTCTTTAAAAAATGTTGTTTATGCCTGAAGCTGACCTTGTAGAATGGAGTGGGGGGAGGGCAGGAGGAATGGGATGGCAGGGGAGGAAGATGGTGATGGGGGCAGGTGGCAGTGGTGCTTCTGTAATACAGAAAGATTCTTTGCCTTACAAAAGGAGTAATCACAGGGTTCCTTTGAAACAGAAAGTTTCACGCATTTTAAAAGGGAATTTGATTTACAAGAAACTTTTCAGGAACACAGCTGCTGGGCAAAGCAAGCCAATTACGTTGACTTGAAATCCGTTTTATGAGCCAGAAGTCTGGGGAGTCAGGGGGAGTGATAAAATTCCTTTAGCTTTTAATTGATGAGTGATATTGACTAGCATGGTTAGGAGTCCAGGTGTTGGGCCTGGGCCAGTGTGTTTCTGTAGTAAATATGTGTGGATGTGCTGAGTGCTTGAGTATTGATTCATTTATGTGCCTGTTTGGCTGTTGCTATAAAGGGCTCTGTACTGTGCCGCCAAGCTGCCTTTCACTGAAGTCTGCGTGAGAATGTACTAGGCTGTACAGCATGAATCCTCTAGTCCAGCAGTTCTCAACCTGTGGGTCGCAACCCCTTTGCAACAATGAAAATATATCCTGCATATCAGATATTTACATTACAATTCATAACGGTAGCAAAATTACAGATATGAAGTAGTAACAAAAATAATTTTATGGTTGGGGGTTACCACAATGTGAGGAACTGTATGATAGGGTCGTGGTATTAGGAGGCATTAGGAAGGTTGAGAACCACTGCTCTAGTTTGATGGCCTCTGGGGAGGGGGCTTGGCCTCATACGTCACTGCAGAAGGTGGACTCACAGATTCTGTGGGGGCCAAGAGTGCAGCAGGGAAGGAACCAAGAGATGAGATCTTTGCCTTGAAAAACAAGCTCCAGGGTTTTGCTTAATCTCCGCTTCTCCTTCCATTCAGACTGCTAACAGCTGTGTCCTTCCAAACTGTCCCACTTCAATGAATCTTTATTATCACCTCTGTCCCTAGGAAATTCCACAGGAGACTCAGGATCCTTAAATGATCCCTCTTTCCCTGCTCCCTGCAGCACAGACACAATAGCAAAGCATCAGGAGGAAGCTTCCAGAAGGATAAACTGTCACACTGCAGAGCCTCAAGTCTCCGCTGGATGGAGAAAACAACCAAAGGCATTTGTTCCACCAGTTCTAAGACCCACCTTGAGCACCATCTGTGAGATTTCATCCTGGAGCTGGCAAAATAAGGGTAGATAAGACCTACTTTCCTCAGTGGGTAAAGGTGCTAGAAATCCAATCATTCTTACCAAGGGCAGATACTCACATAGTGTCAGAAAGGGAAGTGGAAATTTTTGAACATTGTCATTTGTGTGATTCAGGGAAAAACCCATGGTGGCTGACCTTGGGTGGCTAATGATCAAAAAGAGGGGCATGCACACCACTCTGTCCAGAGGACGGTAGAACTGCCCTAGCAACACCCGCCTCCCCTCTGTGGCCCGTGTGACTTGTGAAGACGCCTGAGACGTGCTGTGTGCTTTGCTGGGCTCTCTTCTTTCCCTCAGGCAATGTTCAGGGGCTCACTGTCAACTAGCCGGAGAGAGAACAGCAAAGATGATGATGTCAACAGTGAAGCTGGCATAGCCCCCCAGCAAACCCATGTTGGGCATATGGTGTAAGCAGGACAAGACCCTTCGTGGTGTAAGCCCTGAGGTTCTAGTGACGTTTGGTGTGACAGCACGTGCCAGCCCTCCCTGGTATACTGTGGCTCCATTCTGATAAGCTGCAAAGCTTAACCTTAGATGGATCTTAGCTGACTAATGGCAATGTATCTTCATTTTATAGTCTGTGTCTGATAAATACATAGAGAATCAATATAGAAACAGAATCTAAGGGAGTGAAAGGCCCGCCTGAATCTGTCCAGCCCAGGCAATGCTACTATTGACACTCCCTCACTTGGTCACATCATTTCACCATCTGTCATCCCTCTGTCCCTCCTTCAATCTACCTTGGATTGTGCATGTCAAGTAAGTTTCCAGTGTAACACTTTTAAATGAATACCATTTACATTACTAATTTTGGCTTGGGTTGGACAGTCGTTACTTATTGCTGATTTCACATGGTTTGGGTGAGCATGTGAGATAAGGAGTTTTTGAAAAGTTTAAAGCAGCACTCAGATATGTTTATATGATAAATGTCTACTGAGAATGATAGTGACAGAGACAAGTTTGTTTTGTTTTGTTTTGTTTTGCTTTGTTTTTCTGTGAGGGTGTGGGAGATCAATCACTGTCCTTGCATTGGAGGAATGTGGGGACGAAGTTTGGGTTCATTTTGCTGCACTGATATCTGTGATTTTAACGTAGCTCTCATGGTCACCAATGACCATCCCTGATAATACCCAGACACAGAACTTGTTAATTTGCTTATTAATTCCCCCATTTAGATCTCTAGAGTGTTTAATCTTCTCTTGAAGCATAGGGACATACTTTCCAAGAACAAACTATATTCACACACAAGCTCCTATGATGCATGAGGGAGTTTGAAAGAAATCAGTCATTGAGCTGTGACACCACGGCACTCTACCGAGGGCAGCAGCTTGAGACTCTGTCTCAAAAATAAATAAATAAATGGCATGTAAAGGAAGGCGCTCCCGGGCTCTGAGTTCTCCAAGGCCTTTGCATTTAGGACCTGTTTGGGAAAGTGAGGAGGAAAGGGACAGAAGGGCAGAGCAGTCTGGGAACTGGGGGCAGAAACGCTCTGGGTTGGGTATCCATGGTGACTCAAGGGCCCCTGGGATGAGCAGCCTGTTTTTCAGACCCCACTGTTCTCCTTCAGTGGGGAAGGGCCCAGGTTTGGCTCTGTTTTAATTTTTACAAATTATCCATGTAATGCCGCACGTTGGGGGCTCTGGCCACCTCCTGTTCCATATTTCAGTGGGGCCTGCCAGGCCTGGTGGGGACCAGCGGCTGGAAGGGCTCTGGCAGCTTTGTGGGTTCCCTGCTGTTTATAGCAAACAATCCTATCCTGACAGTCAGAAAGTCTCCTCCTGTGTCCCACCCTCAAATCAAGTTTCCCCAGGGCACTGCACCCAACCAGCACTGTCTTCCCTTCTCCACCTCTGAATCCAGAGCTGCGGGGCCCCTGAGAGCTCATGCTTGGAGCTGGGAAGTCTGTGTTCAAGTCCCAGACCAGCTCCTCAAAAGTCACCTACCCACCCAGCCTCAGCTTTAAATCACAGGGATGCTGACTGGGTAAGAAACCTGTGCCAATGTGAGAACAGAGCCCAGCATGTTACTCTGGTATCACTAGAGCTGCTGCTGAGGGCTGAGAACAGAGCCTGGCCTGTTACTCTGGTATCACTAGAGCTGCCCCTGAGGGCTGAGAACACAGCATGGCCTATTACTCTGGTTTCACTAGAGCTGCCCCTGAGGGCTGAGAACACAGCATGGCCTGTTACTCTGGTATCACTAGAGCTGCTGCTGAGGGCTGAGAACACAGCATGGCCTATTACTCTGGTATCACTAGAGCTGCCCTGAGGGCTGAGAACACAGCATGGCCTATTACTCTGGTATCACTAGAGCTGCTGCTGAGGGCTGAGAACACAGCATGGCCTGTTACTCTGGTATCACTAGAGCTGCCCTGAGGGCTGAGAACACAGCATGGCCTGTTACTCTGGTATCACTAGAGCTGCTGCTGAGGACTGAGGTGTGCTCACGGCAGGTTGGTGGGGGCAGGCAGGGTGGGGTTGTGACCCCCAGTGGAGGGTGAGGCAGATGCAGGCAGAGAGCCAGTAATGACAGTGATGGAAATAGCTCAAGCTTATCAACAGCTCCTGGCTCCCCCCACCATGCATCCTGCTGCTCCCCACCTTTCCCATCTCAGCAAAGGACACAGCACCCACCCATTACGAAGGGCAGTGTCTGCTGGTCACTTGTAACTCCTCCTTCCCCACCAAGTCCTCTCAGTAAGTGGATTAATGAAGCAGTTCCTCCAGTAACTGCAAGTTGGGCATCTACAGCGCCTGGACGTTGGTTGGGCACTTGCATTTTTCAGTTAGCAGAGCAGTCTAAGCACCCCAACCTCCAGGAGCTAGAGGGGAGGCGACAGGAGAAATGAACCAAAAAGTGATTACACAGGGTCCTTGAAAGCCATCGGCAGCAGAGGTACAGGTGCGATTGCATCCAGGGAGAAGGCCTGCAGCCCTGATCTGTCACCTCCTTCATGTTGACCGTGATCAACTGGAGGTGTCCAGCTGTGCATGGGCTCCTGGCAGGCTTTGGCCTCAGAACATGGACAGTACATGAGAAGATAAGTGGTATCTGAAAAGCAAAGCAAGGTGTGAAGGGGAGGCTATTAGGGTTCCTGCAAGGTGATTTTGGTATTAACTGGGGGTCATGGGAGGTGTCACTGGGAAGGTGAAATGTCAGCCAAGACGTGGAGGGGTGCAGGTAGGAAGAGCACTTGTCCTGCAGAGGCACTGCCAGAGGAGATGCGGGGCCAGGGGGCTGGAGTCACCCCACCACAGGCCAGTGGGTGAGGTTACCCAAAATGAGTCCCACATGGCCTGGTGTAGACTTCGGGGTTTGCATAGAGGTGAATGGGTAGCCACGGGGGCACCCAGAGCAGAGGCCTCATGATCTGTCTGAGGTTTTAACAGGGTGGCTGTGGAGTGCGGAAGGGGCAGGTGGAAGGTTGTCATGCAGTGTCCCACTTCCCTCTGGCCTCTCCCACCACACTTAGCTCCCAGTGTCGCCTTTCCCCGTCCAGCGGAGAGGGCAGCACCGTGCGTGTTCGGTATGTGAAGGGAGAAGAGAGCTATAGTAGCTTTAGAAAGAGAATAAAAGAACACGCACACAGTTCAGACTTGGAGGTTGCGCCTAGAAAGTAAAGAAAGACAAGAGACAAAGTGTAGTTCAAGAGTTAGCAAAGTTGGAGCCAACTTCCTTTATTCATGGGGCGATATATAGGGGAGTGGAAGGGGCTGCCTGTAAGGTTGTATGCAAATGGTTTGTTTATGGGTAAATTATAATAGAATGCGGAACCAGGAACCAGTTGTTTTTTCTCCGGGGTAGAGATATTCTTAGGTCGATAGGATCTGGGAGAGGCTGCCATCACGCTGTGCTTTTAGCATTGCTAATCACCCTTACAGGAGTTGGGGAAAGTGGGCAAAGGATACAAGCAATTTACAAAAAAGGTACACAAATGCCACCCAAAAAGGTGGAAAGATGCAAATAAAACCACATATTTTCAAAATATACATAATTTTACACCCATCAGATATGTTTAAACAATGTAAAAGGCCAGGTGCCCTGGCTCATGCCTGCAATCCTAGCATTTTGGGAGGTTGAAGTGAGAGGATCACTTGAGGCCAGGAGTTCAAGACCAGCCTGGGTAACATAGTGAGACCCCATCTCTACAAAAAATAAACAAGTTAGCATATGCTTGAATTCCCAGCTACTCAGAAATCTGAGGCAGGAGGATCACTTGAGCCCCAGAGTTTAAGACCACAATGAGCTATGATCACACCACAGCACTTTAGCCTGGATGACAGAATGAGACTCCATCTTAAAAAAAAAAAAAAAAAGAAAGAAAGAAAGAAAAAGTCATAAAATAACAAGCACTAGAAAGGACATGGGAATGTAGCCCTCAGATGTTCTTGGCAGGAGCTATAGATTTATGTAATTATCCCACAGAACAAAGTAATAGTATCTACAAATGTTAAACAATGCTCTTTCCCTACAACCCAGCTGTTCCACTGTGTGTAAAATACATAGAGAAACGTCTCTCCCCATATAAAAGGAGACATAAGCAAGGATATTTCCTGCCAATAGCAGGAATAAAGGAAATTATTTATATATCCATTATCAGGGAATGGACACACAATACATGGTAAATTCATGCTATAAAATACTGTCTAGCAGTTAAAGTGAATAAACTAGATCAAAGTGTACCATCACGAATAGATCGCAAATAGACTTGATGGGAATAGGCAAGTTTGCAGAATGATGCAGAAAGTATGATACCACTGACTGAGAGTAGTGATTTGTGGGGAAAATATAGGTTCTGGGGCCAATGAAGAGTAAAGAGGGGATGTATTTGGGGCCAGGGGAATTTTGGGCTCAAACTCTTTAAAATGTCGGTTTCAAATCTCCCCCCAATTCCATTCTGACTCCCTGCTCACCACTATCTTTCCTTTCCCACATCTAGTTTTTTTCTCTACCTCTCCCTTCCTTCTTCCCTCCTATTTTCACTACTTTTATTTATTAGTATTGGATTTTTTTGAGACAGAGTCTTACTATGTCACTCACACTGGAGCACAGTGGTTTAATCATAGCTTATTGTAACCTCAAACTCCTGGACTCAAGTCATCCTCCTGCCTCAGCCCCCTGAGTACCTGATGCACACCACCACACCCAGCTAATTGTTTAACACTTCATAGAAATGGCATCTCACTATGTTGCCCAGGCTGGTCTTAAACTCTTGGCCTCCAGCAATCCTCCTGCTTTGACCTCCAAATGTGCTGTGATTATGAGCATTAAGAGCCCCACCTTCTCTTAGAATCTCCTAAGCTAGGTTCTATAAGTTTCAGAGAAACTATAAATCCTCTGATATTTTAAGTAAGAAAATATCAGAGGATATACGTAGCCTTGATGCAATTCCCTTGGTCTATCATGCCTTGGGAGTAGAAATTATTTCTCATCAGAAGAAAAAACTAAAAGAAAAAGAAAATGTAAAGTGATATGTTGCAACCCTGTTTCCACTAGAACTATGCCCTGGGAGAAAATGCCCTGCCTTTCAGAACAGAAACATCTCCATCCTTCCCAGCCTGCCTGGCCTCCCATCCATCATCTCAGGCAGGCTCTGGGCAGCAGCAGCCAGCTTCATTTCCCACCATTCATGACCCTTTCCATCAGATGTCAGGGTGTGGCTGTGGCCGGTATGTTGACAATTATGAAGACTTCTAACCCAGCCAAACAGCCTCTACAGGGTCTGAGCTCTCCATCTAGGAAAACTACAAAAGATCAAGAAGAGATGACCAGTTTTGTAGAAGATGCCCCAGCATAGTTCCAAAGATCCAGACACAGAAACAGGGCTCACCAGGACCTGAGGACTATAGGGTAGAAAATTACATTCCTCTGTAGTCTAGCATTGTGGGACCTCATCTGCTCTAAACTCAATAGTCCTCCAGGGAGACCAGTAAGATGAGTACAATCAATGCACAACATCCAGGGGTGCAGCTGAAGGTTAGCTGGATGACCTTGCTGATCCTGGCTGGCCTGCTCACGTGTCAGGGTATCAGCTGGCCTTCAGCTCATCAGACTGACTTCTGCCAAGGGACTGTGCTGCTTCAGCTCTACTCCAAGTGTGTCTCTTTCTCAAGCACGCAAGTCTGGGCATGTTGTTGTGGTGGACAGAGATGCAAGAGACAACGTGAACCAGCATGCGGAGCCTGCATCCAGCCTCTGCTCACATCTCATCTGCTCATACCACCTTGGCCAAAGCAAGTCACAGGGCCCAGCCCTGAGTCAAGGACATGGCCTGACACCCTGCCCACAGGAGAAGGTATGGCAAGCCATGTGAGAACCTGCATTCTGTGGTCAAGCTCTGCTTCTCACCAGCTGCACAACTTCTGGGATGTCTTTTAAGTTCTCTGAGCAAATACGACATTACTTTTCACCTACATGATTAGTGAAGTTTTTTCTCAACGTGGTAATGCACAGTCCCTAATGGAGTGAAGAGATAGGCACCTTAATATGCTCTGGTGGTATCTTATTAACTTTTTAAGAAGCAATTTAATTATATTTATTGTGGTAGATGGTAAACATGGCCTGAAATCCTTCCCATCTTTGAATACACTCCCCTTTGCAATGTGACTTAGCAGCTCCTCTCCATGAATCTGGGTTAGTCATAGCACAAGTCTAAGCCCATGGAATGATAGCGAATGTGTGCAGGCAGAGGCTTAAATAGACTTGTACATTGGGAATGGCCTCTCTTGCTATGCTCAGAAGCCTGAGGCCATTATGGGAATGAACCCAAGCAAGCCTCCTGTAGGATGAAGGCAAATAAATGTGACTTAGCTGACCTGGCAGCTGACCCTAGAAGCATTAGTGAGCCCAGGTGAGATCAGCCAAGCCTGGCCTAGACCAAAAAAGCCTTGCAGCTGAGCCCATCCTATATTACCGCATCCCAGAATCATAAGCTAATTATAGATGCTAATTTGTTTCATCATATTCTCATAAGGGTCAGTGTCTTTCATAAGTAGAGCCATAATGTGGCTTCATTTGACAAATATTTACTAAGCCCTTACTGTTACATTACTAGGATTATCTAGGTGCTGATGATATAGTATGAAAAAAATAGAATGAAAAAGGTTTCTTCCCTTATGAAACTTATATTCTAGGGGAATGAGACAATTTTTTTTGGGGGGGGTGAGATGGGGACTTACTTTGTCACCCAGTCTGGAATGCAGTGCTACAATCACTAACTTGAATTCCTGGGCTCAGGTGATCCTCTTGCTTCAGCCTTCCAAGTAACTAGGACTACAGGCACCTGCCACTATAGCTGGCTAACTTTTTTATTTTTAATTTTTTTTTTTAAACAGACAGGGTATCACTATGTTACCCACGCTAGTCTCAAACTTCTAGCCTCAAGAAGATCTTCCACTATTGGCCTGCCAGAGTGCTGGGGTTATAGGCATGAATCACTGTGCCCAGCAGAACATTTTTAAGTTACTGACTATAAAAGATTGTCTACTATAGAATGGCAAGTGGTGAGGAAGAGTAATAATAATGTGTAACACTATGTTCCAGGCATCTTTCAAATTAAGGTGCGTAGGGAGTTTTGAGAGGGATTATAATAGTAAATGAGAAGGCAAAAAAGAAAAAAAAACCTCTATAAGAAGATAGCTGGCTAAAGATCTGAAGGAGGTCAGGGAATGAGACTCATTGCTATCTAGGGAAGAGTCTTCCAGGGTAAAGAAACATCAATAACAAACAGACTAAGGGTGGGCTAGAGCCTGGGGAGAGCATAGGATTTAAAATGTCAGAGAGGTGAAAGGGGAGCCAGATTGTGTAGGGTCTTCTATAAATTCTTGTACAATTCTAATTTTTGTAGCTGTGTATCTGTGTATCTTTCAAAACAATAATTTTAAAGAAATAGGAAGCTCAAAAACAGATAGCAATGCTGAGCTGCACTCCGGATTCCAATATTAGTGGACTGTACATGTGTTTTATCATGTATTCTTAAGAGCTTGCTGGAGACCGCAGGAGAGTAATGTCATTTCTGGACACCAGCTGCCCTCTGCTGTTAGTTTTTGGATCAGCATCCACGGGTATCGCCAGAAGAAAGAAGGTTACTATCCCAGTAGAATATAGCTAACCGGTTACCAAAACACCCCACCTTCCTTACCAATAAGCTTAACTGTCTCCAGAAGTCCTTAAAAGATAGAAGAAGAATATATCTCCCAAATATTCATACATTCATTTCCATCATTTAACACTTCTTATATTTTTTAAAGACTTTATTTTTTGTAGCAGTTTCAGGGTCATAGAAAAATTGAGAAGCCTTCCCGTACACCCCATCCTCCCACCCATGTATAACATCCCCCATTATCAGTCTCCCTCAGAGAGTAGAACTATGGTTACAATTGAGGAAGCCACACTCTAACATCATTTACACCCAACGTTCTTAGTTAAACATTAGAATTCATCTTGGTGTTGCAGATTTTGTGGGTTTGAACAAATGCATAATGCCATGTATCCACTATGGTATCACACAGAGTATTTTCACTTGCTAAAACTCTGTGCTCCACCTAGTCATCCCTACCCACCCACCCACCTCTAATCCTGGCAACCACTGAACTTTTATTGTCTCCATAGTTTTGTCTGAAAATCTGAAAAGGCTACCTAGTGCATGAGTCCAATTATATGACATTCTGGAAAAGGCAAGATTGTATTACAATGTCCCAAATATTCACCCAGTTGTTGACTTGATCCTCTGCAAATGCTAGTGGGGTAAGTTGTGTGGGCACCGTTACTCATTTTGCAAATGGAAGAATTACAACTTCCTGAGGTTGTAGAACTTTCACTTAGTCTCACTAGCCAGTGCATGGTACAATCAGGATGAGACTTGGAAACTTCCAACATCACTTTAACACAATGAAAGTGCAAAGACTTGCTCAATGCCACACAAATTTTAAGAAACAAATCCAGGATACAAAGTCATGAATTGTCATCACTCCAAGATTCTTTTCTATGGTCCCTCCTGCCCTTCCCTGAATCCCTATCACAGGTATATAAATGACTCTCTGGTTTTGGATATGATAGGTTTTTCTGCCTTTGACAATGAGCTAGAGGCTGTGGGAGGCAGAGATCTTAGACAGTGGGTCCACATCACACTGTTCATGTAGGGTAGTACAGTCTAATTTCACTCTATGCTCCTCTCCTCAGTATCTCCTGCTCCCCATCCATCTCCCTACCTAAGAAGTAACAAAATCTTTCTACACCCATGCCTTTGGGGTTGAATTGCTTAAGTACAAGTGCAAAAAGAAAGAAGAGCACTGATTCTCAGGTTTTTAGTTTTAAAAATGGTTTTTGAAACTCACAGCAGAGGAAGTCATTTGAAAGAAAAGGTTTCTGGGTCTTCAAAACCTCATCTAGAGATATCAACACCCAAAGCCCTGAAGAACCCAGGGCATCAGTTTGGGCCACAGAGCACTGAGTTAGAGAATGAGGTGTCATGTTTTCCTGCCCTCTGAGGAGGTAAAGTTCCTAGGGACTCAACAAGCAGGTGTCAAGTCTGAGAGAAAGCAAGAGTTAGTCACTAAATTCTTGTGCTTAAGGAATGGGCCTGCACCTGCTCTACCTGTCCCACCGGCCCCAGGCTGAACTTCAAGGGAAAGAGAGAGGAAAGACAGAACTACAGAATCAATTTGGGAACCCTCAAGGAGATGACACTTTTGTCTGGATTTTGTGGGTAAAGCCTAGGATGGCCACAAGCCTCACAGGAGCCACACAACCCAGGCTTATCACCACCCCCACCACCATCACCAGCCTCAGGCAGCAACAGTAAAAGAGAAATGGCAGGTGGTCAGCCTAGTCCAAGAAGGCCAGAGACTTTCAACCCCTAATGGGTTCAGGAGACCACCTGAAGTTTCCTCTTCTCCCTTGCCCCTATCATCACCCAGGAATGACCCATGGGGAGATGAGGGATGGCTGGTGGATCTAAGGAGGCCCTGCATTCAGCCAAGGATAATATAAAGTAAACTTGGGGACCAATAAGCATGAGCAATCATGGTGGATAGCAGAGGGGACAAGAGTGAGTCCAGGTCACCAATACTGTAGAACTGGTAAGCACCTGGAAAATAGACACAGGGGAAAGAGAAAGCATGAGATCAATAGAAACTAATCTGAACTGACTAAGAAAAGCTTGAATTGAGGGAGTTTAACTCGAATTGACTAGAATCACATTCCCACCTTCAGCCCAAGGGGACCCATAGTAGAAATTAACCTGGGTTATAAAATAAACTGTGACATGTCAGCACACTGGAGTTTTATAACCCGAAAAAAATGTGTGTGGCTATGGTTAGAATTTGTTCCCCAGATATCATGTGTTGGAAACTTAATCCCCAATGCAATAGTGTCAGGAGGTGGGGCTGAGGGGGAGGTGTTTAGATTATGAGGGCTGTACCCTCATGAGTAGATTTATGCCGTCATAAAAGGGCTGGAAGGAGTGGGTTTGTGCTCTTATAGTCTTACCCTTCCACCTCCCACCACATGATCATGCAGAAAGGTCATGGCCAGATGCCTTGGTCTTCAACTTCTCAGCCTTCAGAACTGTGAGGCAATAAATTTCTGCTCATTATAAATTACCCAGTCTCAGGTATTCTGTCATAGCAGCACAAAACAAAGGAATCCATGTGCTTCATAAAAAGAAAAGAAATAGCGCTGAAGTTGAACTCAGCAGACCTGGATTCTAGTCCTGCCTTTCTCACCGACTTGGACATGCTTTAAGTCAAATCCCTTACAGTTTCAGTTTCTCTGAGGTTAATAAGACCTCAAGGGGTCTTGCCAAGGAGCCATAAATCTGAGAATGTGACCTCTTTTGTAAACACAGCCCACTGTGAAAAGCCACGTAAGGGACAAATGTGACCCCTCTCAATAATAGTCATTATTTGTAAGCCCCCATACACTCTGAAGAAGGGAATAACTTCAGACAGACTTTTTATTTGTCAATAGCAAACTATCTTTACCCTTATATACTGGTCTCTGGCAAACTAGAAAGCAGTATTAATAGATGCTGGTGGGGCTGGGCGTGGTGGCTCATGCCTCTAATCCTAGCACTCTGGGAGACCAAGGCAGGTGAATTGTCTGAGCTCACAGGTTTGAGACCAGCCTGAGCCAAAGCAAGGCCTCATCTCTAAAAATAGCTGGGTGTGTCACAGGTGCCTGTAATCCCACCTACTCAGGAGGCTAAGGCAAGAGAATCACTTGAGCCCAAGACTTTGAGGTTGCTGTGAGCTATGACACCAGGGCACTCTAACAAGGGTAATGAACTGAGACTCTTGTCTCAAAAAAGAAAAAAAATAGATGCCATTGGTTTTCAAGTTTAGATCCAAAAGCCAGAAGAAATCTTCACTGAAATAGAGGAAGAGAAGACAATTCTTAGGGAAGGTGAGGGAGAGGAGCTGGCTGGAGCCCACCATAGTATAAGCTTCAGCCAAGGAGAAACAGACTCAAAGACACCTTGCAGAAAGATTTTTTGAAGTCTTGTACTATAATAGAATGTCATGTAAGACTCTCCATCACTTCTGCATTTTTTGTTTTGGGGAATGTGGGGAAAAAAAAACAGTAAGTCCTACTACAAATGTATCATAAAGAGAAAACTGAGGCAATTCCTAGGAGAAACCAATATGCAGATAGATTACTGTCACATCTTTGACCTCAGAAAGTTCAAAGTAAAGAAGATGAAACACCTTTTATTGAAGAAATAATTAAAATATTATCTGATAAAGTCTGTTCTAGAAACACACAAACTATTGCAGGTGCACAACAGATGGAGAAACTAACCGTATCTGAGCAGCAAAAGGCCACTTCACAAGGCAAAAGCAAAGTTTGAAAGATAAAGAAGAAAAGAGAAAATCATGCTGTCACGACTAACAGAAATTGTCCCCAAATGTCACATCTCTCTCAGATACCATGAACAACAAGGGAAAAGAGGGAAGAGGTAGTCTTCTGGAAACTTACTGGCTGAAGAATAAGCAATGCTGAGAATGCTAAAAAAAATAACAACAAACCAAAAACAAAAGCACAAACTACATGATTATTGTGTGATTAGATTAACTAGAAGCAAAATTGCTAACTAAGCAAAGAGATTTTTGATCATGATGACGAGTGTGTATCCCACGTGAAGATCTAACCCTCATACACATTTCCATACCAAATAACACTCTCAAAATGCTTACCACAGAAACTACAGGGAGAAGTGGGCAAAACCACAGCAGTCATCCACTTCTCTCGGCTCATGACAGATCAAGTACCCAAAATCTACGTAAGGATGTAAAGTTGGTAAATAACACAATGGATTAATTTGAACTTATGAATATATATATATATACCTAGTCCAAAGGTATTTTTTGAGCACCTACTATGCATCCAACATTACTCCATGTGCTAAAGGTATAGGAAGAAATAAAACAGAAAAAAATTCTTGTGCTCATGGGGCTTACAGTGTAGTGCCGGAAGGAAGACATAAGATCATTAGGCTAAGATAAAGCCTGCAAGCTTTCGCCACTGTGAAGTTGCTATTTTTCCTTTTGTAAATAATAAATTTCCTCTTGGGAGATACTCTGAGATTATGTAAATGTTCTGGTTTTTTTTTTTCTTTTTTTTTTCCCTACCCTTCTCCCTCCCCCCTCTCCACCCAGTCCCCCACCCTTCTCCCTCCCCCCTCCCCCCATTCTTAGGCTATTTGGTTATAGCTTTCATATAAAAGGTATAAATTAGTTTCATTATAGGGGTGTGTACATTGGATACTTTTTTCTTTATTCAATTTTAAAATGATCTCCGTACTTTTGCAGTGTCTTAAAACTCTGCCTCAGCCCATGTTGAGAGTCCCTCTGTGCACTTTCCCCGCCCAGGTTGCAGCTGTGAAGCAGCTGGAAGAGAGCAAAACCAAAATAGAAAACCTATTACACTGGCTGTCAGCAGTGGGCCGAGACTCAGAACGGGCAGAGGCGAGACTCAAGCAGGTCATTGAGCAGAACGGCACCCACTTTCAGGAAAGTGACGGCAAGTCGATGATTGGAGAAGAGGATGAAGTTAATGGTAACCTGTTGGAAACTGATGTCGATGGGCAAGTTGGAACCCCCGAGGAGAATCTGAACCAGCAGTACCAGAAAATTAAGGTGTGTTGTCGTAAACGTAATGCTATCGTTCACTTCTATTTCCAGCAGAAACAAACTAGGGCGTGAGTTATCTTTTCAAACCTTAATGACCCCACAGAGTAAAATCCATTTTTTGCCAAGTTCATCATTATGTCAAATACTGTAAGTCATTGTAAGAGTTCTATCAATGCCAAAGAATAAAGAGGATTAATCACTAGATACAGGATTCTCCGTGTAGGTGAAACAGAATTATAAGGAATTAAGTTTAAAAATAATAATAGTTAACACTTATAGAGCAGTTGCAGTGGGCCAGGCGCGCTCCCAAGGAATTCTGTCTTAACAAATTTAGTCATCCCAATTAATGTTCTAGTTTTTGGTTTTTCATTTTGCAGATGGGGAAACCGTAGCAGTATTAAAGGAGCTTTCTTAAGTTAAACATCTAGTAAGGGGTAAAGTTGGGATTTAAAATTAGGCCGTGTGCTCAGCCACCCTGCTAAACTTTAATCCATGTTCACTTAAGTTCCTCCTGAATTCAGCTCAGCTACACAGCTGTTGTTTAGAGGAAGTATAAAAGTCCTTCTATAAAAGTCCCTGCAGGATTGAAATTAAAGCTCACATTAATGCTACTGTCGGAACAAGGGCAACTTTTGTAGAACCATTTCTCAAGTGTGTCATCCTGATAATTTTGTGTCAATATTTGGCCTTTGGTAGTGGGACCACTGAACTTGAGAAACTTTGGCAGTTCTGTTTATTTCCCTCCTACTCTTAGTTTTTGGAATCTCTGGCATAGGATGTGAGGTTCTTATAGAAACTATAAATTATTCCAGAAGAAGGGCGAGAGTGTTTACTCTGTCACCATGTCAAGGAACTGTTACAGGACCTTATTATGAAAAATCAGATCTCTTAAAATGAAAAAAATCTGATAAATTCCTAAAGGAACTTTATGAGCCAGTTACAGTGAAGTCACGAAAGGTTAGTAACTTGTCCACAGTAGTGAAAAATACCAGTAAGTGGAGTTAAAGATGTCACACAGGAAAGTATTTTTAGTCAGGGTATGACCGTTCCTTCCTGATCTTTTTACCTCTAAGAATGTAGGAATCCGAATATGTTTTAGGAAGTTCACATCTCTCGGTAGACTGGGGAAATGGCCAAAGGGCCTGACCCAGTGATTTCTAACTCTAAGTAGTTGTGCCATCATAGGTCTTCAGCAAAGCCATTCTCCTCCTTAGGCCTTAGATTCCTCAACTGTAAAAGGAAGGGGACGGATTTGATAATTTACCAGGTATTCTATATCTCTAGCCACGCTGCTGTGTGCACAGCTCTTCTGGAGGCCAGCATATGAGTATAATTTAAATGCCAAAGATAGTCTGTGGGAGAAATATTATTTAGTCAAAAGTGTTTATCCTGTGCCCACAAGGCTGCAGGCATCGTTACAGATGTAAGGACACCGATGTTAATGAGCCTGCCGTCAGCTGGCTGATTGGGAGCAGACGCAGTGAGTGAGCGGTTGTCCTACGCCAGCACCTCTGACTCCTTTTCACTGCACAACACGCAGTCCTTGTACTCAGCCCCCGAGTGCTAGCACCTTTCTGGGTTCTCGGGACTCCCCAGTGAGCAAAAGAAGTTCCCCATCCTGGCCCCACAGATCAGAACTAAGTTAGATTGGGTGTTAAAAGGTGGTGAGTGCCAAGGGAAACAATGTTGGGGAGTTAGAAGAGGATGGATGAGTGTGGGGTTGAGGGCCACTTTTCAGTGTTTAAATGCGGCTTAAAGGAGATGACTGATGCGAGATGTTACTGAACAAAGAATAATAAGAGAAAAAGGTCCTGAGGTGCTTCCAGGGTGGGGAGAAGAGTGGGTGTGGCCAAGAGGTTAGAGGTGGTGCAAAGAGCTCTGTTATTTAGCTCCATGCAAACCATTATAAGAAACAAAGAAAGTTGCCCCAAAGGATTCTTTTCCTTTTTGCCACATTTATGTGGCATATTGGGGTGAATGGGAAGTGATTGTATGGCTGGAAGGAAAGGGACTTTGGCCCTCCTAAGGCTGTGGGGACCAGTAGCTCTGCACACCTGTGACCTGCTCACAGTACACCCGTCCAGGAGCTCTGCCTTTCCGCCTGCAGGGTGGATTTGGACTCTGGAATGTGCTAGACTCCGCAGTATGTGATCTCATATACTCCTTACAGCAAACCTGGGGTAGGTGGGAGTTACTGCCTCCATTTTCACAGGCAGGAAACGGAGGCCCCGTGAAGCTGAGCGGTTCCCTCTAATATTCTCTTCAGATCTTCCTTTAACTTCTCTCGAGCCTCTCTGAATGCACAGTGCTCTTAATTATTGTTGGAATGTCTTATAGCTTTAAAATGATAGACTCTTCCTTCTACATAAATGTTTTTCTAGGATCATTTCTTAATAAGAAATATCGTACTTGCTCGATGATTAGGTACCAACATTAGCTGTCCTTTGGGGATAGCTTGTAGGGAAGCGGGGAATCAGAAGGGATCCAACGATAGATGCTTGTGTTAGAATTGGAACAGAAATTTGTTATACTTTTTCCAAATTTTGCAAAACCAGGATCTGTCCCGTGTGATTATCTAAATGCTTTCTAGTGAAGGTTGGAAACCTCCTTAAAAATAAGAGTAGAGTTCTTGCTATTCCGAAATTCATCCTGGGAAGGGGGATATTGTGCAGCTGGAAAAGAGAAGTGGGAAGCGAGTTGTAACCTTTGTGGATCATTGAATCCCGTCAGTCCTGAAGCGACAGGGGGCTGTCACAGTGTCGTTGTGTCACTGCCTGAAGGTCACCGTCAGTTTCTTTCTACCTAGGCCCAACACGAGCAGATCGTCTCTCAGCACCAAGCCGTCATCATCGCCACTCAGTCCGCACAAGCCTTGCTGGACAAGCAAGGCCACCACCTCTCTCCCGAGGAGAAAGAGAAGCTGCAGAGGAACATGAAAGAACTGAAAGCTCACTATGAGACGGCCCTGGCCGAGTCCGAGAAGCAGGTGAAGCTCACGCACTCCCTGCAGGAAGAATTAGAGAAGTTTGACGCTGACTATGCCGAGTTTGAGCACTGGCTGCAGCAGTCAGAGCAGGAGCTTGAAAACCTGGAGGCAGGCGCCGACGACTTCAGCGGCTTAATGACCAAACTGAAGAGGCAGAAGAGTTTCTCGGAAGACGTCATTTCTCACAAAGGTGACCTGAGGTACATCACAATTTCTGGAAACCGAGTGTTAGAAGCTGCCAAATCGTGCGGCAAGAGAGATGGCAGCAAGGCTGATATCGACACCTCTGCAACCCACCGAGAAGTTCAGAGCAAGCTGGATCACGCCACGGACCGCTTCAGGTCTCTCTACTCTAAGGTAATTTTATTTTTTACAGGAGAGAGCAATCTGAGATTATCATCAGTCCTCTTAAGTTCTGTTTTGGTATTAGAAGCAAAAATCTAAAACAGAAGCAGGGGGAAAAGGTAGTTTTCTGACACCTCCCTTCGTTTTATTTGTCTCTGTTGACTTCTGAAAACTGTGCTTTAAGATTAGAAGCGTAAAGGTATTTTATTGACTCAGTTTCGAGAGTGGTTTTCAGAAAACCCTAGCTCTGGAATATGTTCATATCCAGCCTGACCACCAGATGGCATCTGTGTACCAATGAAGCAGAAATAGTTTGTACCCTCTCAAGCTTGGGAACCCAAGTTTTGCCTCAGACTGTTCTCTTCACAACTACTACAAGTACTTGTTTTACAGATATTTGATCAGTATAATTATTTTAATACTTAATGACTAACAGACTGTTTTTCTTCTTTTAACTGCTGTGGATAACAAGTAAAAAGGTTCTGTTTAAAAAGAAAATCTAAGAATACGTTCCCCTGTTTGCATTATAAACTTACCAAGTAGCAGAAAAATTTGAAGACCACTGTTGCCTCTTGGCATTACTTCATTCAAATAGACTGTCTTCCTTGTGTTCATCTTGTAATGTAGAAAAAATTTACTAAGCACTGGGCGGCACCTGTGGCTCAAGGAGTTGGGCGCCAGCCCCATATACCGGAGGTAGCAGGTTCGAACCCGGCCCTGGCCAAAATAAAAAATAATAATAATTTAAGCACCCTTAAAACCGTCTATCTAATGCATATCTATACACAGGTTGTATAAAGCCCCTGGCAGTGGGCGTGGCACATCTGCTTCCTATGATGATTGATATTTTTAGCCTTCATTCTGGGTTAAGAATTAGCCTTTGTAAATACATTTTTGGTTTTTGAGTTGGTAAAAACTAGAACGCTCTCCTTATTTTTAAGGTTACTCTTTTGGCTTCTTAGAGAACATTTCTTCACGTAAAGAAGAAAATCTTGGCCCCTTACAAGAGATTTCGTCAACTTTGGTTGACGTCTGCTTTTTTCCAAGTTAGATAGTTCACAGGCTATAAAATTGTTTGATGCAAATGGAAATAATGGGTTTTAATCTCTTACCCCTTTTCTCTTTTAATTTTTAGTGCAATGTTCTTGGAAATAACCTTAAAGATCTGGTGGATAAATACCAACACTATGAAGATGCTTCATGCGGGCTCATTTCCGGCCTCCAGGCCTGTGAGGCCACAGCAAGCAAACACTTATCTGAACCTATTGCTGTCGACCCCAAAAATCTGCAAAGGCAGTTGGAGGAGACCAAGGTAAGGAGAGAGAGAAAGAGAGATCCAGCCTTTCAGTAGTCTCACTGAAAGGATTATAGTTTCACGTAATTTTGTGAAAGTTTCACTTAGGGTGGGGGAAGAACAATGTCAAAGTAAACTTCTCCTTCCAGGGGAAGTTGTGACTATTTCTTTACTGTCCATTCCTTCCCACCCTCAGCTCCCCAGCCCCCACCCCCTGTCATTTAACCGGTTTGACATTGCTGTGAGGGTTTGTCCCCTGCATTCCACTATCCCCCCTCCCGATATTGTCCAGGCCACTTATTCATCTTTGTATTTCTCTTTCACGTTGTTTTTCTCCTCCATATAAATTATGCTCCGTGAGGGCAAACGTTTGTGTCTGGTTTTTTCGTTGCTGTTTTCGCATCACCTAGAACGTTACCTGGCACAAAGTAGGTACTCAGTATTTGTTCAAGAATGGACAGGTGGGAGGGAGGAAGGGATGTCACTGTCATATTTGGGAGTTCTAAGGACCAGGAGTAGAGTTCATATTGAGTGTCCTCGTAATTCATAGAGACGCAAATTTCAATTATTACCCAGCATAGTTCTCAGAAAACCTGTCTGCTCTTTCAGAAATACAGATTTAATATCGGAATTACATCATCAGGGGAGTTTCTTTCATGCTTACAGTGGCAGAGAGAACCTCTTAATTTATTTTTTAAATTTAAAACATATTTAAGGTAAAGGGGAAGAAAGTTTAAAATAGTTTATTCTTATTTAGTCCAACCACTTCTTTTACAATTTAAATGTTTCATTGTTTGATTTCATAAATTTATTCTGTGATTCCTTTTAGCAATGGGTAATAGCAGCTTATTGCTCCCATCGCTAAAAATTAAACAGTCTTGCTAATTAAACAGCTGCCTTTCAGAAGGCAGTTAGTTAGTCGCATGTTAGTTAAACAGTCAAAATCTTCTTTGCCGTGTTAATAAGCTTATTGGGCAAGCTTGAAGTCAGGCATGGGCTGAGACCAGTGACTTGTGGCTGGAAGAACGCTAAGTCTTACCTGGGGTGAAATGTGGCTGGTTAAGGCCCAGCAGAGGGCCTGGAAAGGGGGTGGAAGCAGGATGAAAGGAGGGAAGGGAGGGCACGGAGGTAAAGGGGACACCTCTATCCTCTTTATGTTACGCAGTCCCTCAGTGGACACCGGGGAGTTCCCTGGGCAGATCAGCACCCTCAGATTGACGCAGCCTTCCAAGACACCCACACGAAGGCCTGATGCCTTCACATGTGCGTTTTCAGTCCTGGATTTTTGTCTTTGTCTTTATTTTTCTTTTTTCCACAAGCACAGAAACAGATCTGCTCTAATTAAGTTTTCAGTTCCTGTTTAATTATGTGTTCAAGGACACTGTCTGTGGTGAGGGCAGAGATACGTTAAGGTCATTATTTTGGTAGGAATTACCACTAGTTTAAAATGGTTAAGATTGCCTGTATTACATTTAATTAGCAAATTTGCTATTTTAATATGGGAAATACATAAAATAGAAATATATTTAAAGTTAGATCTATATTAGGAAACTGATTATATCCTCTATAAAAATAATTTTTATATAATTAGAGCAAAGAAAAAGAAAGAAAACCCAAATGAATGCTAAAATGATGTGACTTTTTAATTAAATAGATGCATGTATTATTTTAAAATAGAAGAATATATTTGATAAGTGCTGTAGAAAAAGACTCCTCTAGTCCTAAGGCAGTTAAAGAATATAAAAATGAGAGTGATGTCTCAGAAGAAAATAAATTCCAATTAAGCCACAGAATAATTTAAAAAATTACTTGCATAATTAAAGTTGTTTCTGGCACATGTATAAACCTTTGCTGCATAATATCTCAAGATATGTCAAGGATAAATTTTTATGAGGATTAGGTTGTCTCTACTTTTTCATTTTTATTAACAACATTTTACAATTACTTTTAACAATAAAAAACACATAACACTACTATAAAAGTCAGTCTTTTCCACATTTAACACACTGTATCTTCTACTTAAATTGTATTGTATAATACGTGTAATTTTGGGACACCCAGTTATTTTATGTGAAATAATTCTTTCCAATAGTGTGTTGTTTTTAACATTATTATTCAAGGAACTGTTAATATTATTGTCAGTAGTCTGATACTATTGACTGGGCTATTATAACATTCCTCAAGAGCCCCTTCCAGGGAAATCAGTGGCTAAAATAAGATTTTACACACATAAGAGGCACCGAAAGCAGGATTCTGGGACTAGTCTAGGGCCAGGTTGGGAACCAGCCCTCTAGACTCAGGAGTATGTTGAGTGACAGAGTCTCCTTCCAGCTTGCACTAATCTGTGGGGTGCTGTTAAGTCAGGAGACAAATGCCCTTAGCTTTATGGACCTCACGTTTTTCTGGTCCAGGCAAGGGGAGGAAGGTCATCAATCTCGCAGTATTTTCTATCACAAATGCTTCTTTCCTGTTTTAATTTCAAGGAAATCCATTCAAAACAATGTAAGATACCTATGCGAATACTTAGAATTTGCAGTTTTGTTTCAAAGTGGTGCTGTACACAATTGTCATTAAGTTATAACTGGATACATGTTAGGCATTAAAACTATGAACACTCTTGAATGTGATCATCAAATGTAAAGGCATGGGTTGCTTTGAAAAGAAGTGAAGAGGACCTGTCTTTTTTATAACCCATTTAAGGTTCAGGTTGATAGGCAGCGCCATCTTTATTGGACATTTTTATAGAACCATGATAGATTACACAATTTTTTTCACATAGGTGTGTATATATGCATGTATATTCATAAACATTTGTGTGCTGGTTTTTGTGGTGATACAGAGATGTAAACACCCTGACTTTGCCCTTAGTCAACTCACATTCTAAGGTCATATTCTAAGGGGGTGCCCTTAACTTTATCTCATCTTCTACATAACCTTGTGATGTGAATGAACTGTCCCTATAGCCTAAACTTCAGTTGTTCATGTCTTAAGGGATTTGTTAGACTTTCTGTGACTAAATCTCTAGGAGAACAGATCCACTCTGAGGAGGCTCCTCTGGTACCTTGACAAAGCTGTAGGAACTGCAGGATTCACACGGCATGTTGGCCATAGCTGGGGGCCTTTCCACGTATGCTGGGGCCACCTGCATGTCACCACTGTTTCCTGGATTATGACGAGTTGAGGAAATTTTTACCATTAGCTTTAGGCATTTATTTGAAAAAAATAACAATAAGCGATACTGAAGTAGAGGAAGCCCTGTTGAGGTCTTAACACTTAGTGTCTTCATTTATTTACTTATTCACTCATTTATCCAGAAAAGTTTATTGGAGTGCTCTAGGCGCTGATCATCGGAAGCTGAAAAGGAGGAATTCCTTAGTTCTCAAGGTGGTGATGGCTTGATGGGAGAGACAGATAAATCCGATACTAGTCACAGGGTACCTGGGGACCTCCTGGGGCTTGAGGAGTAAGTAATGAAACTCAGAGTGAGGAAGAGAGTTACAGAGGGTTTCCCCATTGAGTATTAAAGGACGATTAAGAGCCAGGTTCTATGATAGAGGTGAGATTGCATGAAAAGCTTGATACGTAGTGATGTGAAGGCATTGGGTCCCACCATAGTAAATAGCTGAGAAGTAGCTGTGTTGTTGGACATTTCTGGAAGAGAAAGTAGAAAAAAGATGAGAGTAAAAATAGAATTAGGGAATAGACTAGACCTTTTATTGACTGTACCTTTTATTACATGCTCAAGTCTTGGGCTTTGTTATGAAAGCTACTGCAAGGTTTCAAATAGTGAAGTGGTATACAGTCAGGTATGTATTTTTGATGAGACATGCTGGGACCCATAGCAGGGAAATGTTGGAGACAGGAGCACCCTAGGAGTCTTTAATCCAAGTGAGAGATTATCCTGAAATTTTGAACAGAGCAAAAGTTAGCTTTTAAAAATTATTAAGTCGGTAAAATTATCATGGCTCGATGGTGGAATTTGCAGGTTGAAAAGAAGCCTTAGAGAGGCTGGTATCTAGGAGGAGTCTTGGGTTTATTAGTTGGGTGATTAGATTTGACCCCAGGAGGAAGTACAGCTATTGAGAATGAGAAGATGATTACAGATTTAGCTTTTTTTGAGTTTGAGGTGACTGTTGGAAACACCCAGATGGAAACATTTAAGAGGCACCTAGAAACCTGGGCCCGTGTCCAGGGATGAGTTCATCTGCCGCTGAACATATGGGACCGGGGAGTCTGATGTGAGAGTGGAAGAGGAGCTGGTACCTCCCGTGTGATCGTGAGATCAAGGACACGCGTAGGGCCTGTGTGGCCAGACAGCCCGCTTGGGCAGAGACCTCTGCCCAGCGCTGGAGGAATGCAGGGCCATACCTCTGAAGACTTACCTGTGGTTCCTGCTTCTACGTTTTTCTCCTCCTTCTGCTCATTGGGACTCATCTGCTCACTCAGAGGTTGGCAGGGACCTCTCTTCAGTAAACTCAAGGACTCAGTAGTCTTGGTTTACGTGATCCTTTCTGAAGCAGTTGACACTGTTGACCTTTTCCCCTTTCTCTCTTTAGTTTTGGGGACAGAATTATCCTGGACCTATTTCCACCTCCCCGATCACCTGTGCTCTCTCTTTCTCCTCTCCCCATTACTGAAATATAAATACTCTTCATGGGGCTTTATAATCTCCTTCACTGGTGTCCTGTGCTTTTTCATTTAGCAGCCTCATCACATATCTCTTTTTTTGTGAGACAGAGTCTCGCTATGTCGCCCTGGGTAGAGTGCCGTGGCGTCGTCACAGCTCACAGCAACCTCAAACTCTTGAGCTTAAGCAATTTTCTTGTGTCAGCCTCCGAGTAGCTGGGATTACAGGTGCCCCTCGCAACGCCCAGCTATGTTTCAGTTGACATTGTTGTTTAGCAGGCCCAGGCTGGGCTACGGGCGCTGAGCCCTCATCACATATCTTGACCTCCAGTTATCTAGCTATGTTCAGAGTCCTTGAGTTCCCAGCTTTGCTTGTTTTTTCTTACTGTTCTTTTCAAATTCTGCTGATTACCTCGCTCAGAATCTCTGGATCCTTCTCTTCCTTTGTCCTCTGTTCCCACCCCTGAAGCTGTGTTATCTAGCAGACTGCTCTAAGGTGATGGGAATGCTCTGTCATTGCTCTGTCCAGTGTGGTAGCCACCTGGCAGCTTAGCACTTCAAATGTGGCCAGTGCCACTGAGGGATTGTATTTTTTATTTTATTTAATTTAAACGAATTTAAATTTGAAAAGCCTGTGTAGTTAGTTTTTACCATATCAAGCAGCCTTGGTAACTTTTTACCAACTCCTTTGGTCTCTTCCCAACCCTGTGACTAATTCTACTTTCATTCCCCAAATGACTGAGTGGAGGAGTCCTCAGGCCCTGTGGTCCTTATTGTTTTGTTACTGCCGAAGCTGCCCCCAACAGTAGCTCCTCTTTATATCTTCCCTGTTGAATTTTCCCCACGCAGTGCTACGAATTTAATCCTGCTACAAGACAGCCCTGAGCAGGTCAACGCCTTTCTCAAAAGCCTTGAATAACTAACTCCCCATTGCTGCCCATCAAATGTAAACTCCTTAGCCTGACGTGAGAGGCCTTTCCAGCTCTATTTCTGGTTTTTCACCCATACATATTTTCAAACTGGACAGGGCTCTTCCCTTTCTCCTGTGATTCTTCCGTCCCCATCTCCGTGTCATCTTCTTTCTGCAGGGAATGCTCTCCCGCCTTCTTGAGGCCCCATCGAGGTGCCCCTCAGCTCCCTCCCCAGGTTTTCTTCCTCTCCACTTGCAGCCACATTTTTACTCACCTTTGGCACCTATCAGCCTTAGACTTATCCTGTGCGTTAGCTTTGTGTCCGTTTTTATTTTTGCATTTTTGCAAACGTAGCGAGGCTTTTTGTATATTTTAAATGTTTAGTAACTTTTAATTTTTGTTTGTTTTATTTTAAGACATTTAGGAGGTACAAGTTGAATTCTGTTCCATGTTTATCTTTATAGTGGTGGAGTCTGGGCTTTTGAAGTAGGGTCATTTTTTATCCCTCACCCCCCCCCCCACCTTCCCCCTTTGTGGTCTCCACTGTCCCTTCTGCGTCCTTGCGTAGCTGTAGATAAGCTCCAATTTATAAGGGAGAACACACAGCGTTTTTCTGTTCCTGGGTGACTTCACTTAGGATACTGGCCCCAGTTCCTTCCGTGTTGCTGCAAAAGTCATTATTTCATTCTTTCTAATCACTGAATAATATTCCATTATAGGTGTATATATATCTCATATTTTCTTTATCCACTCAACAGTTGATGAGCACTTAGGTCAATGCCATATCTTTGCAATTGTGAATTGTGCTGTTATGAACATGTGAGTATAGGTATCTTTTTGATATAATGATTTCTTTTCCTATGAGTAAATAACCCAGTAGTATGATTGCTGGATCAAATGCTAGATCTACTTTTAGTTTCTTAAGGAATTTCCATACTGCTCTCCATAGAAGTTGTAGTAATTAGATAGATTAATTCACAGTATGTCAGTGTTCTCTTTTCACCCCATCCTTGCCAACATCTATTGCTTTTTGACTTCTTAATAATGGAGATTATAATTGCAGTAAGATGGCAACTTTTATGGAATTAATAGAAATAAACATGACTCAGTATTGAATCAGGATCTACTGATAGGGATGTCATTAATTATCTCCTTAGTTGGAGGGCTTTTTTGTCCTTCTATTTTTTTCCTTTTCCCTCCCTCCCTTCTTTCCTTTTTTTTGGGGGGAGGGGTGACAGTTGGGGTGTTGTACCAAGTCTAGAACCACAGATCGAAGCATAGCTCAGGCTAAAATTACAGAGTTACAAGATTAAGAACCAGGCAAATTATTCTGAACCCATGCCGAAGGGGTTTATTTCAAGCTTGACTTTGTGCATGTCTTATCCAGCCTGTATGATGCTTTGCTAATACTGCTTTATAACTGGCCTTATTTTAAGAACTTTGTAATAAGTTTAGGATGGTAAAAGTTTATATGATGAAAAGTTTGCCCCTTTCAGTTTAATTTCATCTTAGAAATAATTTCTTCCATATTAGAAATCTACTTTTTAGTCTTTCTGAGTATAACTGAAAAGCATTTAATCCCACAGGCTCTGCAAGGGCAAATATCAAGTCAGCAGGTTGCTGTCGAGAAACTGAAGAAAACGGCTGAAGTGCTTTTAGATGCCAGAGGTTCTCTGCTTCCAGCCAAGAATGATATCCAGAAAACACTTGGTAAGATGTTCACTTCCCCGCCTCCTGTCTCACAGCTAAATTCTACATAAAGCTGTTCTGACGGATGGGGAGAAAGTGTCCACTACTGTAGAGTTGATTATGCGCAGTCTTTCTTTGTGAAATGGTGTTGGTGAATCTGGGAAGAGGCCTGCCTTCTTTGGCAAGTATCAGAATATTAGGAGGGGGAGCCATGCAGCTTGAAATGAATTTATTTTCATTTTAATTTTATATTTATAAAATGTAACAGAAACTCATTATGTAATGCCCACCACAAGAAGTAGAACTCTGCAGAATTCGGGCTGATGGGATTGGGCAGAGATTGACTTTTGCCATAGGCTGAAAATAGACTCTCTGAGGGTCTTTATCAGTAGTGGGGCACAGATTTCAGGAGTTGAGAGCCGTGCTTTAAAGCAGTGTTGCTACTTGTCTGTGTTCTGGAAGAAGTTTTTGAGTGGCCTTACTCAACGTGGGGGTTCTAGTGACCCCAATTCTTTAGGAATGCTAGAAACTTGTAAGTAGTTACAGTGGGACTTTTGTCCCCTCTTGTATTAGATGAACGTGTTTCTTGAGAGAACTGTATATTATTTTTTTTATCTACTCATAGTATTTAGTTTATGCTAAATGTACAATAGATTATCAATAGGCGTTTTTTACTATCTTATTGTATGTATTTTTTGGTTTTAGTTTGCTGCTTTTCATAATATGTAATGTGTGAGTCGAGGTTATTATATATTTCCACGGGTGAATGTGTGAAATAAAAACCTTCCACAGCAGATGATGAGACATATGTTTCACCCCAAACAGAGCATGAATTAAAATCTAGGTAGAAATTTTATATGAAGAGAAGGATGGAACTTTGCTTTTCTATAACCGTGTTAGAGAAGGGAAACACACCTTCGAGTAGGCACATGTATTACACATGAGTATAAATTATCTGTACATATAATTGTATATACATAGTACTACATTATTCTGTGCACTACAATTATAAAATACAAAAATATAGAATTTTAAAATCTAAGATGAAAACATGAACACATTTCTAATTTCTAATATTTTGTTCCTCCATCCCAATGCATCATCTCGTATATCTACATTGGAAGCCAATACAGTAAGAACTTACTTGGGTATAGGGATTTAAAAGACAAAGACAGACTACCTTATTTGTATTTCTGTTATTTGAAGAAGCATTTTGACATTTCCCCATTGTTAAGTATGCATAAATTTCACATTGTTTAATGTCACATTATTTTAAGACATTGAAACCTCTCTGGCATAATTTTCTAGAAATATGTAAAACTGTATTTAAGATATAGAGTTTCTTTAAGATATATCTGACTTCTAAGAAAACCAATGACTTTGAAACAATAACATCCTTACAGTAGTTTCTTTTTGTACCATTTTAGAAAATACTTTTAGTTACTAAAAACAAGAATTTACTCCAATAACAATATTTCATCACCAAGAGTACAGAATAAAAAGTGTCTGTGCAGGCTGCTGTAACAAAAATACCACAGATTGTGTGGCTTAAACAACAAACATGCATTTCTCACAGTTCTGGGTGCTGGAAGGCTGATACCAGGTGCCAGTGTGGTCCCTGGTGGGGGCCTCCTCCTGGTGTGCACATGTTGCTTTCTTGCTCTGTCCCCACGTGGTTGAGAGCGGTGGAGGGAGGTCATTTCTTTCATGTCTCTTCTTATGAGGACACTAATCCCCTTCACAGGGGCTCTACCCTCATGACCTCATATGGCCTCAGAGAGATGGGAAAAGCATGTATTTTTCCTACTCTCTCGCACCCGCACCCTCCCCCACAACAAAGATCCCTTCTGGGAGCCGATGGGCATCCCTTCCCCACGCTCCACACAATTCTCCAGTGGTTACTAGATGGGTGTCCTGCAGCAGTTCAGTTCAGTTCTGACACTCTCTGCCAGGAGTTAGCATCAGACCTTAAAAGTTAAGGGCTCAGCCTCACAAGACTAACCCCATTCCAGGGGCCAATCCCAAATCCTAGGTTGTGAGCTATACTTCAGACTGATGAGCTATAAATCAGGGTTCCTATAACCCTCTTTGGGTTCGATTAATTTGCTAAAGTAGCTCACAGAACTTAGGGAAACACTTTACTTACATTTGCACATTTATTATAAAGGATATTGCAAAGGATACAGATAACTAGCCAGATGGAAGAGATGCTTAGAATGAGGTATGAGAGAAGGGGAGCAGAGTTTCCATGCCCTCTCCGATCCACCACCCTCCAAGAACCTTCCATTCAGCTACCTGGAAATTCCCCGAGCCTAGTCCTAGGATTGTATGGAGGCTTCATTGCATAGGCACGATCAATTGTATCATGACCACTGATGTCCACTCAACCCTCAGACCCTCTGCCTCCCCTGGAGGTAAGGGAACGAGACTGTAAGTTGCAACCCTTGATCCCATGGTTGGTTCCCCCTGGCAACCTGTCTCCATCCTGAGGCTGTGTAGGACTCCACCAATATTCATTACCTGTTTAGAACAAAAAATGCTCCTGTCACCCAGGAAATTCAAGAGATTTAGGAGCTCTGTGTCAGGAACTGGGATCAAAGACCAAATATCAGAACAGAAGATCCTCCCAGGGCCCATGTTCTAAGGAAACTACAAGTGTGCTAGGGGCTCTTAGATGGGAACCCTGGTCAGAGACCAGATATTTCTTATTATATCACAGTATCACACCTTCCAAAGGCCCCACCTCCAAATGCCATCAGACTAGGGATTAGGCTTCAATATACCTCAATATATGAATTTGGGAGGACAAAAACATTCAGCCCATAGCAAACAGTAACACTGAAAGTGTGTGCCTTACAGTGGAGTCTCTGTAGTTAACCACCTCCCTATAATGACTGCCTCCTTAAGTTGACCTAATTTTCATAGACCTGACATGCGTGTATCAACACTGGAGGCCTAGTTCCATGTGTTGAACAGTTTGTTACAGTCCCTTGGATGGTCAACTTGCAGAGGTTCTACTATATATGGAAATAGTGGACTTTCCTTGGGCTCTGACTGACCACGGCTAAGCAGATCACTGATGTTACTTCCAGAGTTGCGCAGTTGACAGGCAGCTAACCTGCCAATCTCAAGCTGCAGTTCAGAGCAGCTGCTTTTGTGGCTTTCAAATTAGGGCTTATATTTGAATCCAGTGCTTGTTTCTTCTACCTATAGTATCTCTTTTTTCTTTTTTTCTGTTTTTGGCGGGGGCCGGGTTTGAACCTGCCACCTCCAATGTATGGGGCCAACGCCCTTCTCCTTTAGCCACAGGCGGTGCCCTGCCTATAGCATCTTGGTACATGTTCAATGCCAGCTTCCTCCCCACGCGGCATTCTTATGGGTTTCATTGTGTTTTAGTAAGAGGAGCATGATTATCTCTTTAAATCATCTAAACTTAACCTCTCCATTCAGTGAAGATTCGACCAGCTGTTTTCTCATGATGTATCATTAAAATGATGTAAAAGAAATACTGTGTTGTTGTGGATTACATATCACAGGCCAAACACAGCATGCAAGATATTTGGTTTTATAGAAATGTTTCAAGTCACAGCTTTCTTCTACTGAAGCAATCTACAATGTATCAGGCTAAAACATTCAGATATTAGTAAAATACTTTCCAAATTCCTGGACAATGTGTGATAAAGTAAATTCAAGCTTAAAAACAGATTGCATTTCAGAGAGAGATGAATACATTAAAAACCATAGCTCTTTAAACTTCTCATTGGTCTGCAATATGGAATGTAGGATGTTAAA
>CAUYQV010032573.1:0-11587 GCA_963574575.1 Galagoides demidoff
CGCCTGTGGTCCCAGCTACTTGGGAGGCAGAGGCAGGAGACTCGCTTGAGCCCAGGAGTTGGAGGTTGCTATGAGCTGTGATGCCATGGCACTGTACCCAGGGGGATAGCTTGAGGCTCCGTCTCAAAAAAAAAAAAAAAGAAGAGGCACTATCCTCAGCTTACTCTCTACAGAATAGTCAATGGCTCGCCGTTCCTATAAGATCAGCTGGAAACCCCACCTTGCTCTCAGATGCCACACCTTTCCCATCCTGCCCAGTCCCTCACCACTGTGCCTGGTCCTTGGGCAGTCAAACTCCTCAGGATGGCCCGGCTACAGCCTCAGCCATCACACCACCACTTCCACTGCCCTTGCACAAAATGCCACCCCCTCCCTACACACACCTTGGCATTCAAGGCCTATCTCAGGCCTCTTAGGCCCTCTCTACCCACCCCAAAGAACCCCCCTTCCTGCTCCTGCCCTAGGTGGCCCCCTCTTGTCAGAATCCTGGAGTCAGACACACAGAGTGGCACACAGGGCACACACACACACACACACACACACACACACACGCTACTCAGCAGGCCCAGGGCCAGCCCTGACCCCTTGCCTCTGCCTTGTCTATGCTCCAGGCTGCCCCTCCAGCTTTCTCACCCTGCATGCCCAGAGGGGAAGATAGCCCCCCCCTCAGCCAGCCGGCTTGAGCAAGCATATTCATGTGTTCACTCCCACCCATGGGTGTGCAGCCACAGCCAGCCTTCACGGTCCCCATCTGGAGCCCACCAACTGCCTCTGTGCCACCTTGACTTGGGGCTCAGCATTCTGAGATTCTGTAAGGCAGTCCAGGCCAGTCATATGGCATCAGCTGGGCGTGGATGGAAATGCATGTTCTCCAACCCCACTCCAGGATCCAAATTAGAGACTCCTATGTAGTCCTGAAACCCTCCTTTCCCAGCCCCACTGAGACAACGTAACCCACTTGGCCCAGGGAAGTGCCTTCACCCAAAGCCAGACTGAGAAACCCACTCTTTACAGAGCCTGGTGGTGGAAAATGGCTACAAACATACCAGCAGACCTCTCACAGACCCTCTCCTTAGAGACCCTACTCTTTCTTCTCCAATGAGAAGAGAATAAGTCTTTCCTCCCCCCAAGCCCAGCCCTAACTCCTGGCTGCCTCTACCTTCCTCTAAGACTCTATCCTGTACTCCCCATCCCAGCAGAGTGTCCCCCACCTCCGCTGACCCCAAGCAGCTGCCCAGTGTCTTATAAAGTCAGACCTGCCACTGAGATTTGGCAGGTGATATTTCCTTACCCCTGTTACAATAGGAAGTACACATTCATGGCTCCAGGCTGGACACACCTGCTTTGAGCAGCCTTTGCTGCCTTAGGGAGGGTTCTTAGATCTCAGATGTACGTTGTGCCTGGAAGGTCCCAGGAGAAACCAGAAGTGACCCCAGAGAGCTCAAATACAGAGATATCCACTCAGGGCCCATACAGAGGGGCAGGAGGGTGCAGGGCTGGCAGGGGCCTCTGAGCCTTCAGAACCTGGACAGCAGTGGGGGAGGTGTATGGTGTAGGCCCCTCTGCCCCAGAGCGGGGGGGGGGTACCCCTCCCTCATGCCAACCTGGGCTATCCTCCCAAGGGAAGCCTGGGGCCTGATGCAAGCCTTTGTGGGGCAGCACAGGAGGTGGAAGAAAGGTATGGCTGGCAGGCCAGCAGTGACCTTCAGACCAGCCTACACAGACAGCAGAGCTCCATCCAACTCTGGGTTTCGAGAAGGTTCTAGTTTCCCTGAACCTGTTGTCAAAATACATTCACTCAGTTAAATTTGAAATTCAGATAAAATATTTTTGGTCTGTCTGATGCTGTGTCCAGAAGCCTGTCTGACTGGGCATCCTGCACTTGGCCTGGGGCCTGCCTGGTGCTCCTAGAGGCCAATGGCTTCCCTGAGAGTCCTGTCCCAAGCCCAGCTCAGGCTGCCTTGCTCAGGGGCTGTCCCCCAGGAGCAGCCCACTGCACAGGCATCAGCAGGGGACTGGTGGGTAGGCTGGGCAGGAGCGGGGCATGCACCCACCTGGCCTGATGCCCCCAGGAGCGTGAACAGAAGAAGAGGATGCCTGCACACGAGAAGACGACCACCTCCTCCAAGGGGTGGGCCAAGCACACCAGCCTGCAACAGGAGCTGCAGCAGGTGGAAGAGGTGAAGGACCAGGACCAGCAGCTGCATGCCGTGAGGGAAGCCAATGCCTGGAAGCTCGCCTGGACCAAAGGTGCTGCACTGCCACGGCTGCCAACACGGTGGGCCTTGGGTGGTCATACCCCAAACCCATAGATGTGGGAAGCTCCCTGTTTTCTTCAGCACTTGCCACCCCCATACCATTCACCTGGCACAGATCGGAACTGCTTGTCAAGTGCTTGGGAAAGGGTGGCCTTTCCTGTGTGACCTTTAACTTCCCGTGGTCACCAAGGGAAATCTAAGAGCTGTCCAGTCACAGTACATTCATACCCCTGTTGGTGGCTCTGCTTTCCTTGGTTTCAATTACCCAAGCTGAAAGTAGGTTGAGATACCTGGAGAGAAGGAGAGAGGGAGAGAGAGACCACATTCACCTAGCTTTTATTACAGCATATTGTTATATTTTATTAGTGTTGTTAATTTAGCCTGCCTGATTCACAAGTTAAACTCTATCATAGGTTCGGTTTTCCTGTTCGTATGTACAGGAAAAAACAGTGTATATAGGATACAGTGCTGTCTGAGATTTCAGACACTCTCAGAGGCCTTGCTGTGGACCCTGAGAAGGGAAGACCCTAAGGTGGGGACGCTGTGTTGCAGGTGCTCTGATCACTGACAGACACAGTGGATACAGGCCGTACAATGTACAAACATCGGCAATTTAACTTTGTGATAAAAAGCAAGGATCTGCAGCTAGGTTTCCCAGTTCTGATCATCGCTCCAGCGTTTAATGGCTTTGTGGTCATAGCTGAGTTGCCCTAACGCTTGGCACCTCACTATTCAGTATCCAGTATCTCTCGGCTGATAACAGTACCAACTCGATGGGTGTGGGACTGGATGTGTACTGAACACAGTAAGAGAGAACTGTGTGAGTGTACAAACTGCTATCTTTATCACTCAGTAGGAAACCTTAAGTCCTGAGTATATATTAATATCCTACCACCCCAGATCATAAATATAACAGTCAGAAAGAAGCTATTGGGAGAATCCTGGGATGCTGTGGGATCATAGGTGCACTAAGTGTGAATGTAGAACATGAAAGGGCCTCAGCCCCCACCTCTGCCACCTGCACTGGCTGATGCACTTTGTGTGCCAAGCCCAGCACCATGGAGCAGCTTGGCACCTTTTTGTTGCCATGCTCATCTTCCATTCCCAAGAGGTAGGGAAGCGGCAGGTGGCGGGAGAGGCAGGCCCAGCAGGCTTGTGCTTGAGACTTGTCCTGGGGACCTGGACTCCCCGTCAGGAGCTGGGCCTCTGTGAGGGGCAGAGATATCCCCAAAGGGCTTCTGGGGAGGCCAAGCCAGGCTCTGTGCCAGGCACCTGGATTCTTCAAATAGCTCTTGCACCAACCCCACCAGGGCTCTTCTGGAAAGGAAAGGATTTGAGGGACAAGGCCAGAAAGCCCCATGGATTTGAGTGCTCCATAGTCAGGAAGCACCCATGAAGTTCCTCACTAGGGAGGTAGGGAGAGCATCCTTTGACCCTTGGCCCCAAGCTTGCTGCCCTCTGATTGAGCTCCTAAAGGTTGTCCCAACGCCCACCTCAGGTTCCTCTTACCTGTTTAAACCCTGGCATTGGGGACTGCACTGCTGCCACACTGGGCCCTGCGTGGGGCTGAGCAACCCCGGTAGAGATGGCAGTGCTCTGCCCAGGCCTAGGCAGTGAGCCTCTCTCTTGTCCAGAGCCTCATTCCAAGTGAGAAGGGTGTGACAGCGAGAGGCCCAGGTCAGACAGAGCAAGCACTTCCCCCTGGCGTGACTCCAGCACAGAGAACGTGGAGACAGAGGGCCAGCACTACCTCCAGGGTCCTGTAATTACCACTCAAGAGCCTGTGGAGGACCCCTCTGCAGATTCATAGAGTCCCTCCCTGTCCTGGGCTGGGCCTGGGCCTCTCCCGCCCACTCACCTGCCTCCTCTCCTTGCAGAAAAGAAGGTGTTGCCTGAGGACATGGGCAGCTTCCTGAAACGCCAGCGCCAGCTCTTCCTCCTACAGGTAGGCCCAGCACCGCCTGTGTGAGGGTGCCTGCTGAGCTGGCAGGGCCAGTGACTCCCACTCCCGTGGTCCCTAGTATGCCCTGGAGGTGAAGCGGAGTGAGATGCAGCAGCTGGAGATACTGACAGAGAGGGAGGAGGCCAGGCTGGAGAAGGCAGAGAAGGCCCTGGAGAAGGATGCCGTCTTGTTCGATGAATTCCTGAGGGAGAATGATCGCAGCTCTGTGCAGGCCTTGCGGATGTGAGCCCATACCCAGGGTGGCTCACCTCTTGCCAGTGTCCCCGGGGCCTGTGCACACCCTGGCCCACGCTCTGTGACTTCCCTGGAAGTATCAGGGGCTATCACAAGCCCAAGGGGTTGGGGGACAGCAGAAACCTTGACAGGGGTCTCTAAACCTGCCCCAGCCTCACCTAGCTCAGGGCCTGAGGGCTGTGTTTGCTCCCCCTGAACAGTCCAGACCAGCCCCTGCCTCAACCCCACCCCCAGGGCTGAAAAGGAGACCAAAGCCAAGGTGGAGAAGATCATTGAGATCCAGGACCTCACCACTCAGATCATGAATATCAAAAGGTAAGGTCAGAGGGGCGCTGGCCCTCGGCTGGCCTGGCTCCTGTCCCTCAGAGTTAGCTCATAGCCAAAGAAAGCCTAGCACCATGCACACCTCTCTGGGACTTCAAGCTCACAGAAGGCTGTTGCCCATGGACTGGGGGACTGAGGCCAAGAGACATTCAAGACTTTCCCAAGGCCACACCCCTGGGAGGAGGCCTGCTTGGCTTGGAGGCTTCTGGGCTCCAGACTGCAAGAGGGGCAGAGTCTCTAAGGCAGAGAGGAGTTTGAGAACCACTAAGGGCTGCAACTCTGGTCCCTGCAAAGTAGTGCCTTTATCCCACACTCGGCCTGTTCAGGAGAACAAGGAGCCCACCAGGCATGGGGAGGGCTTGACTGCTACCTTTCCCTCCTTGGACAGTGAGATCTCCAAATTTGAAGATACTCTGCACCATTACAAGATCTATAAGGATTTCCTATACAAGTTGTCACCCAAGGAGTGGCTTGAAGAACAGGAGAAGAAATACTTGGCTCTCAAAAAGGCCAAGGAGGTCGTGGAGGTCCCCAAAGAGAGCAGTGTTCTCTTCCTTGAGGACAAAAGTAGCAGAAAAGAGGTTGCAGGATCCCAGGGTGAGCGCTGCCAGTGGCCCACCAAGACCCCCAGTCCAGCTCACAGTGGCTATACAGGCTTTTCGCCCACAAGTGGCTTCTTCATACCTTCACAGCTCCTGCTGGGCTCTGTGGGGGTGGGGGGGCTGCATTTGCTTAGGGGAGAGGGCCAGCCTCACCCTCAGGGGTTGCTAGCACCTCTCTCCTCCTGGGCCTGGGGGTGTGGCAACTGGATGAGTCCTGGGGAGCCCAAGCAGTGTCACCTGAAGCTTGGTTCCCCTCAGGCCATTTGGGACCCCTCCTTTGCTTCCTGTAGGACCAGGGATTAAGGGCAAGATATCCCACACAGGGGCCAGAGGTATGTGACTGCTCCAGCCTGGAGGGTGGCCCACATCCCAGACTAGGGTGCCTGGAAAATACTCCCCTGCTTCTTCCAGAAAACCAGGGCAAAAAGAGGTCCTCAAAGTTTCTACAGGGGATACAGCTGGGATCGAACTTGTTCAGTATCAATTCCCAGTCAAGCATCAGGAGAGGGTGAGTGGCCTTGGGGGTCTTAGAAGGGATGAGGCCCTGGGAGGGAGCACTCCCTGATGGCACTAGACATGATGAGGCAGAAATATCAAGGAGAGACAGCAGGTGGGTGAGGAGGCAGAAGGGACAGGCTGTGGGCAGGAGCCTCCACTGGGAAAGCAGGTGGGTTAAGCAGGCTGAAATAGTTCATTAGTTTGGGTATCTTCAGGTCTCTGGGGTCCAGAGCTGCCCCCGGTTGTCTGGTCCTGGCTCTGGGAGGATCAGGGCAGGGTGTAGTGGTCCTGCGGTGAGTGTCCAATAAAGGGACAGAGGAGGCAGCTGGGGGATGGGCTGTCACAGGAGTAGCCAGCATCTGTGTTCCATGGTGAGTCTAGCCCCCAGGAAGGGTAGTCCCTCCAGGGTCAGTACCTGCCCAGTACCACACCCCCCGCCAAAGCATGGACACGTGTAAGTGCCACAGAGGGAAGGTGTCTTGTATGGTTCTGATGGCATTTTCCTGATGACTAATAGGAGCACACTTCATCTTTACTGGCCATTTGGATAGTCTCCTTTGTGAAGTATCCAATTTTTATTGGATTATTGACCCTTTTCTTATGGTTTCCTATTAGTTCTTTATATAGTTCTTTCTGGGTACTAGCCCTTTGAGTGTAGTGCAAATATCTTCTAGTCTGTGCCTTGCCTTATTATGCCTTTAATATTGTCTTTTAGAGAGTAGGAAATTTTTTTTTTTTAAGACAGAGTCCCACTCAGCGGGCCTAGGGTTGAGTGCTATGGTGTCATAGCTCAAAGCAACCTCAAACTCTTGGACTCAACCAATCCTCATCCCTTAGCCTCCTGAGTAGCTAAGACTATAGGCACCTGACACAAAGCCCGGCTATTTTTAGCTACGGCCTCTCACTCTTACTCAGGCTGGTCTCCAACTCCTGAGGTCAGGAAATCCACCCACCTCAGCCTCCCAGAGTGCTGGGATTACAGGTGTGAGCCACCACACCTGTATAAGAATAGGAATTCTTAATTTTAATGAAGTCCAGTTTGCTAATCTTTTCTTTTATAGTTGGTGTGTTTTGTGTTCTGCTTAAGAAATCTTTGGCAACCTCAAAGTCACTGAAATGCTCTCCTGTGTTTTTTTGTGGAAGCCTTATCACCTTGAATGAGGGATGGAGGGGGATGGAAGAAGTAGGCCCCTGGGGCTAGAGGGGTCACTCTGTCCTCTCTCTGCCTGGTGGCACCTCACTCTCCTTTGCGGGCCTGTATCTGCCACTCATCCTGCCATTCTCCATCTTCCCTTCTGTACAACTGCTAGAGGCCCTCCTGTGACTGGTCCTCACTTGTTCTTAAGCTCCACACCTATATGGGTGTCTTCACCCTCAACCTCCCATGTCCCAAACTGATACTTCTCCTGTTGGAAAAGGACCCAACTTCTCCAGGGTCCAAGCTCATCTTCCATCCTGGAGCCTTGTGGAAGAGACTAGCCACCATCAGGCACTGGTGCAGGGCCAGGCACACACTGCTTGTCAACACTGATCCCTGTGCTGCCCTGTCAGGGATATCACTTCAGTTCAGTGTTGAACAGTTTCTAGGATAGGCAGTGCTGGCCCTCAGTCCTGGAGCACCTTGTCTGGGAGAGCTATTGAGACAAGAGGTCTGGGCTCACACTCTCCTAGCCCCGCTACCTGTTAGCCATGCTGACCATGGCTGAGTAAGGTTTGGCAGGTTGTGAGCTGCACCAAATGGACAGGAAGGGCCCATCCTGCAATGCCAGGCCAGGCACCCTGGCCCAGGCTATGTCCATCTGGAGCATAGATTCTTAGGAAAGCATCTTATGGACTGGCAGCGCCCTGCAGGTAAGGTCACTGGCTCTCTGAGCTATGCATTCCTCATTTATAAAGGGTGTCAGTGTGAGGCACAGACCGGGTGAGTATTCAGTTGTCATCACACGCCCTCCTCTGGGAAGCCCTCCTGGGTGCCCCCAGGAGCTCCCACAGGGCTTGTACTTATGCCTCTCCACGTAAGGGGCATCAGGGCCTGGCATCTCCAAGGCCCCAGACCAGGTCCCTGGGGCACCGGCTCCTCAGCCAGCAGAAGCTGCAGATCCTGGGCAGGCTGGGAGGGGCCTAAATAAATGTGTTTTGGAAATTGGTGGAGCTGAAGTCCCCATCCAGTGTGGCCTCCAAGGCCCCGCATTGAATGTGCAAAGCCCACAAAGCTTTCTTTGTACCCCTGTGGTTAGGCCTAGGAAAGGCCTTGCCCTAACAGGTGCTTAGGGTCAGCTGGAAATGGCCTCATGTCTTTGACAGTTGTGAGGGGTCATCAAGACTGACTCTAGGTGGGGAAAGTAGCGCTCAAAAAAGGAATTGGGAAGGCAGTCACAAAGGCAAAGGCGGTGGTGAGGTAGAGTCAGCCCCTGGAGAACAAGAGGCAAAGAAGGTGCTGATAGGACAGGAGCAGAGGTGACCTCTGGTGTGGGACAGGACAGCCGTGGAAGCCAAGCTTTATGCCAGCTGGAGTGAGATAAGCCTACTGGATGTTGAAACTACCACCTGGTTTCAGTGCAAGAGCTGGGGCCGTGAGGAGGCTGGGGCCACCCTCTGGGCAACGTGTGGGCAAGAGAAAGGACTGACCGGACCGGTGGGGGAGAGACTCGCCAGAGCCTCCTCTGTGCCCCTCCCCGCTGCCGCCTGCCCAGGCCGGTCCCCAAGCACCGATGCGGCGGTCTCTTTGCAGGTCCATCTCTCCGGTCCCCCAGCAGGAGGAAAGCGACAGCGACAGGGAGGTCAGTGGTCCGATTTAAGGCTGGACTGCGACAGCCGACCCCTCCCTTGCCTCCAAGCCCCATATGGTCCCCACCCCCGCACCAACCAGCCCCCCTCTGCCCTACCTCTCCCCCTCCCTGCCCCGGCCCTCTTCTTCCCGCCTCCTCCCCTTCCCTGCTTCTTTTTCGCCCCGCCCCCCACTCCCCTTCTCCTCCTCTGTTCTCCCCGTCCCCTCCCCGTCCCCCCAGCCTTTCCCTCTCCCTACTTGCTCGGCTCTGCACTGCCAGCTCCCCCAGCCCCTGGCCGAGCGCGGCTCCCGCCTGCCCCGCCGACTGGGCTCGGTTGCAGGAGCTGGAGCTCTACTTCACGGAGCCCCAGCAGCTCCTGGACGTCTTCACGGAGCTAGAGGAGCAGAACCTGTCACTGATCCAGAACACGCAGGAGATGGAGGAGACCCTGGAAGACCTGGGCCGCAGCTTGAAAAACACCAAGATCCGCATGTAGGTCCCAAGCTGGGGCCGGCCCGGGTGGGGGGTGGAGGCGTGTCCCGGTGGACCGGGTGGGGCCGCAGGGCCGCATCCTGAGCGCAGCCCTCCGAGGACTCCTCCCCAGTTCCCTAGGGCCCAGCAAGGGTGGGGCTAGGAACGTGGGCGGCCTGTGCGCTGGAGGACCTGGGCGTGGTGAGTTGTGCGGTCACACTTGTCCTATGGGGGTGGGGGGTGGGGCTCTGGGGAAGGGGCCTGGAGGAAGAGAAGGTAGTTTGGAGGAGGGAGGCGGCTGGGCTTGTCCAGCCAGCATAATGGCCAGGGCCCTGGGAAGACCCCAGGGAATCCCAACCCAACCCATAATGGCCAGTTCGGGCCAAAGGGGCAGAGGAGAAGGCAGGCAGCTGCCCAGCTCTCACCTGGAGCCCGTCTGGGGCTGTTAATGGCCCCTCCTGCTGGGTGGGCACCAGCCATCCCCAGTCTCTCTGCACAGGTACCCACCGCCTGGGCCCAGGAGGTCAGGGGCGGGGATGGGAAGGCACTATTAGAGCAGTGGTTCTCAACCTTCCTAGTGCTGAGACCCCTTAATACAGTTCCTTATGTTGTGGTGACCCCCAACCATAAAATTATTCCTCACGGCATGAAGAACTATATTAAACGGTCGCGGCATTAGGAAGATTGAGAACCACTGGCTAGAGGACAGTGAGGTGAGGCGGGAATTACCTGTTCACTCCTCAGCACTGACTGAGCTTTTCTTCTGGGTCAGGCCTGGGCCTCAGCCCTGGAAGGAGCTAGTAGTTGGTGGCAGCAGACGCACAAACAGGTTCACAGATTTGACTTGCAGCTAGTGACATGTGCTAGAAGGGAAATAAATTGAACAATTTGTGGAAAGGGCAGAAATGGAGGGTGACAGCAGATGGGAAAGGACAGGAGAAAATGTCATGTGGTCCAGAACCTTCCTGAGGGTTGGGGCAGAGGTAACAAGTACAAAGGTGGGAGTCAGCTGAGCCTTCAGGGTCCTACGGGGAAGCCACGCTCCTTAGTACCACGTCCTGTTGCTCCAACATGGCTGGGAGTCTCCAGAATGATTTGAAATGGATTTGAAACCATCAGCACTCTGGCAAAATTGTTTTCCCTGGAAAGCTTGAAGGTGTCAGAGACACAGAAAGATAATCTGGGAGGGCCAGGAAGTCTCTCAGATTCCCAGAGAATCTGGCAAGAAGACAGGCCCCTCACCAACCTGTGCACGGACACACATATTTCCTAGGAGAATGCCCGGGTGACATCGCAGCTGATCTTTGCCAGCTGAGCCGTCCCTGAGAGCTCCAACACTTTGTTTCTGGGGAAGTCACAGCCTACTGATTCATTTAATTTCCATGAATTCAAATACCCTTTCTTGAAAAAAAAATATAATTTCTTAGAAATATAAAACAAATAAATAATCCTAATAGGCTTATACCTGTTACAGATATCGAATCAGTAGCTAATAACTTTCCAAAAGGGAAAAAGCCCTTAGGCCTAGAAGTGTCCACTGGTGAATTCTACACAATTTTCAAGAAAGACATTATACCAATTCTGTATAATCTCTTTCAGAAGATAAGCAGAGGGAACACTTCCTAGCTCATTCTACTAGGCCAGCAAGACCCTAATACCAAAATCAGAAAAAGATATTACAAGAAAGGAAAAATCCAGAACAATATCTCTCATCCACAGTAATGCAAAAATCCTTTTCAAAATATTAGCAAATTGAATCCAACAATGTGTAAAAAGAACTATCTGCCATAACCAAGTGGGATTTGTCCCAGGTATGCAAGGTTGGTTCAGCATCTGAAAATTAATAAATGTAATCCATCATATCAACAAGCTAAAGAAGAAAAGTCACACGATGCTAATAAAGAAAAAGTATTTAACAAAATCCAACACCCATTCATATAAAAACTTAACAAACTGGGCCTAGGCTCAGCGCCTGTGGCTCAATCGGCTAAGGCGCCATCCAGGTACACCTAAGGTGGCGGGTTCGAATCCCCAGCCCGGGCCCGCCAAACAACAATGATGGCTGTAACCAAAAAATGGCCAGGCATTGTGGCGGGTGCCTGTGGTCCCAGCTACTTGGGAGGCGGAGACAGGAGACTCGCTTGAGCCCAGGAGTTGGAGGTTGCTATGAGCTGTGATGCCATGGCACTCTACCCAGGGGGATAGCTTGAGTCTCCATCTCAATAATAATAATAATAATAATAATATCATTGAATTAATGAATAATATCCAGTTTATTTAATTCCTAAAACTGAGATTCTGTTTTAGGGGAGTATAGTCTACTTTCCCCGAGATAACTGAGGCTCTGTCCTTTACCCCAACTTGCTCAGCTCTCTGGGCTCATGGCTCCCATCCTACCAGCAGACATTGAAGGAACCATGTGCTACAAACTCAGACCCTTTGATTATTGGCAAGAGATATGAGAATGCC
>CAUYQV010032575.1:0-33742 GCA_963574575.1 Galagoides demidoff
GAACCCGCCACCTTAGGTGTAGGTGGCTGGCGCCTTAGCCGATTGAGCCACAGGCGCCAAGCCAAAGCAACTCTTTTTAAAAAATATATGGAAGTTAAAGGGAGTGAGGCTACTGAGCTCCTCACTGCTCACACCTTAGCGTTTTACATGTGTTTTCCAGTAGCCTGGTGTTGAGGGATATTTGCCCTGTGTTGAGTAAAGGGCCTCAGCCAACATCACTTGTATAGGAGCCTCACGCTCCCAGATCTGAGCTTGTCCACACTCCTAGCTGCCTGATGAGGGAGGGCAGGTTATGTTAAAAGCAATGCCAAGGTTTAGGAAATAACATTTGTTTTTGGATCAAATGCAATTTCAGTTTGAAGCAACCTAGAAAACTTTTTGCAAAAAATGTGTTTTCAGAAAGCAAAATTATACTCGGAGTCCCTTCTTTTTTGGTTTCTTGACCACATTTTTCCTTAGAGAAATTTAGAACAGCTAAGTAGCAATTAAATTTTCCATATATAAACAGACCTGGAGACAGCTGCCTTTTATTGGGCAATAGTTCCAGGCTGAGAATCTCAGCGGAGCAATGAGAAGCTTTTATTCTTTTAATTTTAAACATGGCTTTTCTCCCAATTACAAATATAATAAGTGGCTTTTGTGTGTGTGTGTGTGTGTGTGTGTGTGTTTGTGTGTGGAACTGTATATATTACTGAGAAACATTGAGAAGAAAATTAAAATTCCTGGAAGCTCACCACCCAGAGACAGCCACGGTCAGGGTTTCCCTGCGTCTGTCTGTTGTTAGGTTGAATGTTCAGTGGGACTTGTCTTGGGACCTGAAAGCTGACAAAGGTGCTCCTGACCTAAAGCCCATTGGAAATAACTACTTTGCTCTCACCCCTTCCACCCCTGGCTAGTCTGACATTTCTGTGGCTTTCTCCTATCTTGTCAAAGGGATAAGAATAACTCAGTGTAGACACTTTGTCCTATCCTTGGGAGCTGAAGGGTGCCAGGAAGGAAGTGAGACTTGTGGCTCTTGGTTCCCCAAATCAGGTGGGTGACTGGAGAAGCATCTGAGCTCTGAGCCCCATGCCTTTGCAGCCCTAGTGGCTGGCTGTGACTCTAACAATTAGGCAGAAAGGCAGGTACAGGGGCCACTTTGTTCACGAGGAGTGGCAGCCTTGAGGGTCTCTACAGGTCTCCTTTGCAAACTGTCTTCAGAGTCTGCCAAGTGTTTGTCTGTAACCTAGCAGCTACTCAGAAAATGGTTGTTGACTGACTGAGTAAAGGTGTTTGACTTCCCTGAACCTCAGTTTCCCCATCATCGAATGGTGTTCTTTCCTAGCCTCCACCCCACCTCCTTGAGCCCCTGGCTTCCCTGTGCCCTGTGCCTCAGGCTATATCCTAGTGCTGAGCCACCTTGGCTGAATCTCACTAGGCTCTGAGTAGCATGGCCTTGACAGTCCACCTCTCTGAACCATAACTTTCTCTTCTGGAAGAGGAGAAATAGAGAGAATGCTTGGTTCACCTGTGTTTATGGAAACTCAAAGTCTGGCTGGAGAATGACAGCGATATGAGGTATACCAGTCTGTAGACCATGGAGTTTTTGTGGGCAGTGAGAGAGGTCTGGCCAGGTAGCCAAGGAGCAAAGAGAATAGGATGATAAGCAGGGCACATGAGGGCAGGAAAAAGTACTCTGAGTGCTGTTGGTGAGGCCAGGAATAAGGCTGGGAGACAGGCAGGGGCCAGGGCCCAGGAGGCCCAACTCTGTGATTCTGTCAAGGAATTCTACCACTCATCAACCTGCTGTTTCTCCTAAGAGCTAGGAGACTCCATTAGCTCGCTCTCTCTCTCTCTTTTTTTTTTTTCAGTTTTGGCAGGGGCCAGACTTGAACCTGCCACCCCTGGTATATGGGGCTGGTGCCCTACTCCTTGAGCCACAGGCGCTGCCCCCTTAGCTCTTTTTTTTTTTTTTTATAACTTTTTTTATTTTGAAACAACTGTATAGTCCTATGCAGTTGTAAGAAATAATACAGAGATCCTGTGGGCCTTTATCCAGTCCCCTCAATGGAACATTTTGCACAATGGCACAGGACCATATCATAGCCGAGAATTCCATATTGGTGCAGTCTAGACATAGATCAGCCAACACCACAGAAACCCTCCTACTGCCCTTTGACATCCTTACCCACTTCCTGCCTGCCCCGACAGTAGCTATTCTGTACTCTATTTCTATAATTTTGCCATTTTAAGAATGGTGTATGAATGAGTCATATAGTTTGTAGGCTTTTGGACTTGTCTGGTTTTTTGGTCAGCATAATTTCTTGGGATTCCACCTGATTGTTGGCTATATCTATGGTGTATTCCTTTTTATTGCTGAATAGCATTCCACGGTATGGACATAACACAGTTTAATCACTCATTGAAGAAAATCTGGGTTGTTTTTGACTAGTAAGAATAAAGCTTGGGTGGCACCTGTGGCTCAAAGGAGTAGGGCACCAGCCCCATATGCCGGACGTGGCGGGTTCAAACCCAGCCCCGGCCAAAAACTGCCAAAAAAAAAAAAAGAATAAAGCTTCTTCGACCAAAAAAGAAAAAAAAGTTAAAAAAAAGCTTCTCTGACCATACTTGTACAGATTTTTATGTAAATATAAGTTTTTATTTCTCTGGAATAAATGCCTGGAAGCACAACGGCTAGGCTGCAGGATAGTTGATATTTAGTCTTGTAAGAACCTGCCAAACTATTTTTTGAGGTGATTGCACCATTTTATATTCTCACTAACAATGTATGAATGATCCAGTTTTTCAGCATCTTCACCACAATTAGGTGCTGTCACTGTTTTTTATTTTAGCTGCTCTGATAGGTGTGTAGTGATACCTCATTGTGGTTTTGATTGACATTTTTCTAATGATGATGAGAACAGCTTTTCATGTGCTTGTTTGCTGTCTGTATATCTGCTTTGGTTAAATGTCTCTTAGTATCTTTTACCTATTTTCAAGTTGGATTCGATTACTGTTGAGTTTTCAGAGTTCTTTGTGTATTTTATAAACTAGTCCTTCACTGGATACATGGTTTATAAAACTTTTTCTCCCCGTATGTAGCTTGTCTTTTTGTCCTCTTCACAGGGTCTTTTACAAAGCAGAAGCTTAAACTTCTGATGAACTCTTTGTCAGCTTTTCCTTTTATGGATCATGTTTTTGCTGTCAAGTCTAGGAATTCTTTTTGCATTCAGTTTGGTATAAGGCTTAAAGTTTAGATACAGGTTCACTTTTTTACTATGGATGTTCAATTGTTTCAGCACCATTTGTTGAAAAGACTGCTGAATTTGTGCCTTTATCAAAAATACATTGGCTGAGCCTGTATGGGTCTCTTTCTGGGTTCTCCATTCTGTCCCATTGATCCATGTGTTCATCCCTCAACCAGCACTACACTGTCTTCACCTCCATAGCTGCGGATGAAGCCCTCACATTGTGTACAGTAATTCCTCCCACTTTATTTCTCTTTGTCAAAATTGCTTTAGCTATTTTAGGTCCTATGCTTTTCCGTAAAGATTTTGGAACAAATCTGTCTATATCTGCACAAGATATTGCTGGAATTTTCATAAAAATTTAACTAAACCTGTAGATCTCTGTGGCACAAATGAATTATCTTTGTTGTTATCATTAGTTCATGAACCCCAGCCTTTTGTAGTTTTCAGCATATAAGCTTTATGAATGCTTTGTTAGTTTTATACTTAATTTTTTTTAGTGTAAATGGTGATGTAGTTTTAACTTTAGTGTCTGCATGGTCCTTGCCAGTATATACAAATTCAAGCGATTTTTGTGAAATGATTTTGTATCTGTGACCTTGCTGAACTCACTCATTAGATCTGGGAATTTTTGCAGCTTCTTGGGATGTTCTGCAAACATGAACAATTTTATTTCTTCCTTTCTTTCCTTTCCCTGCATCCATTTTCGTTCCTTTTCTTGCTTTATTTCACTGGCTAGAACTTCCATCACTATACTGATTAAGAGTGGTGAGAGCAGATATCCCTGTCTTGTCCCTATTTTTAGGGGCTGATATGGGTCGAACTGTCTCTGTGTTGAAATCCATGTTGAATTCCCAGCCCTCAGTACCTTAGAATGTGACTGTATTTAGACATGGGGCTTTTAAAGAGGTAATTAAGTTAAAATGATGATCTTAGGGTAGACTCTGATCCAGTAGTATGACTGGTGTCTGATATGAAGAAGTGACTAGGACACAGACACGCACACAGAGGGAAGACCATGGATGGCTATTTGCAAGCTAAAGAGAAAGGCTTCTGGAGAAAGCAGTTCTGCTGACACCTTAATTTAAACTTCAACCTCCAGGGCCGTGAGAAAGTAAATTTCTGCTATTTCAGCCCCTTCAAGCTGTGGAACTTTGTTATGGCAGCCCTGGTAAACTAAGGTATCCCCCCTCCAGAGCTCCACAGGTTACCACTATTCTGACTTCATGGACTAGTTCTGTTTGTCCTTGAACTTCACCTGATGTAGTCTTTTGTGTCTGCCTTCTTTTGAGATGCATCCACATCATTGTTATATCAGTAGCTCTTTCCTTTTTCTTGCTGAGTCATGTTCCATGCGTATTACAGCTACACTGTTCTTTATTATGCTTCTCCAGTTGATGGGCACATGGGTTGTTTCCAGTTTTGAGTTATTGTGAATACAGCTGCTATGAACATTTGTGTACAGGTCTTTATGTGGACAGATGTTTTCTTTTCTCTTGGGTAGATGTCTAGATGTGGAATTGCTGGTAATAGAGAAGGTGTTTGTTTAACTTTGTGAGAAAATACCAAATAGTTTCCCAAACTGGTTGTACATAGTATAATTTTCTGTTTCTACTAGAGTTTTGCATTGACAATCCTATTTAGTCCACATCCTTGTCAACACTTGGCATTGTCAGTCTTTGTGACTATAGCCATTCTGATGGGGGAGTAATGATACCTCATTGTGATTTCTGTTTCCCCAAGGATAGGAAATATTGACCACCTTCCCACATGCTTATTGTCCATTTCGGTAACTTTTAACTCAAAAACCTATTGCAATCTTTTTCTTATTTTTTGAATTGACTTTTTTGGGGGTCTTTTTTCTTATTGCTTTGTAGGAATCTTTACATATTCTGTATACAAGTCTTTTGTCAGATATATGTATGGCAAATGTTTTCTCCCAATTTGTGGCTTCTGTTTAAAAATTTTTCATAAAGACTTCATTTTTTTAGAGTAGTTTTATGTTCACAGTAAAATTGAGAGGAAGGTACAAAGATTTCCCATATACCCTTACCTTACCCATTCAGAAATACCCCCATTATCAACATTCCCCACCAGAAGACACCTTTGTTACAACTGATAAACCCGCACTGACATATTATCACCTGGGGTCCATATATGCCTTCTCTTTTCATGCCCCTGATGGTACTGTTTGAAGAGCAGAAGTTTTTCATGTTGATGAAGTTATTTATCAAGTTTTTCTTTTGTGGCCAGTGCCTTTTATATCCTAAGAAACTTTTGTCAATCTCAAATTCATGAATATTTTCATCTATTTGCAGTTGTAGCATTCACAGTTAAGATTTTGGTTCATTTCTAGCTATTTTTGGCTCAGCGCCTGTAGCTCAGGTGGCTAGGGTGCCAGCCACATACACCGGAGCTGGCAGGTTTGAATCTAGCCCCAGCCAAAAAATAGCTGGGCGTTGTGGCAGGTGGTTGTAGTCCCAGCTACTTGGGAGGCTGAGGCAAGAGAATCACTTGGGCCCAGGAGTTTGAGGTTGCTGTGATACCATGGCACTGTACCCAGGGTGACAGCTTGAGATTCTGTCTCAAAAATAAGTAAATAAGTAAATAAATAAATAAATAAATTTCTAGCTATTTTCTGTGTCTAGTGTGAGTGAGGAGTCAAGGTTCTTTTTTTGGTATGGATATCTGAATGTCCCATCACTATTTTTTAAAAGGACTTTATCTCTCCTTGTCAGTGTGCATTGGCACCTTCGCTGAAAATCAGTTGAACAAATGAATGAAAATCTATTAGTGCCATTGATCTGTCTATCCCTATGTTGGTACCACACTATCTTGCTTTTAAAATTTATTTCATTTTATTTATTATAATAATTGTATTATTTAACAAAATAAATTACGTATTATAATAGATCTTGAAATACGATAACTGATTGAACCAATTCTCTGCTTTTGGACATTCAGCACGTCTCCAACATTTCCCTGTTAGAAACAGGAGTGTACAGTTTGTCCTTGTTCATTTGTATGGGTATTTTGGAGGGTTGATGCCTGAAGATATGTCCCCATGTCTTTATATCCTCATGTCCCTATATCTCCATGTCTCCATATCACTATTTCCCTATGTTCTCATGTCCCATGTCCCTATATCCCAACTTCCCCATGCCCTCATATCCTCATGTCCCTAGGTCTCCAATCACCATGTTCCTATGTCCTCATGTCCCCATATCCAATGTCTCCAGTCCTCATGTCCCCATATCCTCATGTCTCCATATCATCATATCACCATATCCCTATGTCTCCACTTCCCCATATCCTCCATGTCCCCATGTGCCTGATCACCATGTTCCTACATCTTCATGTCCCCATATCTCCATATTGACATGTTCTTCTGTCCTCATATTCTCATGTCCCTATGTTCCTATGTCCTCATGTCCCCAAGACCCTGTGTTGCCATATCCCTGTATCCCCATGTCCCTATGTCCCCATATCCTCATGCCCATCACAAACCAGCCTAGGACAGGGTTTGCCTCATGTGACGTGATCAGTAAATATAAGCTGCTTTCCACTCAAAGGCTGCAAAATCACCATGGGTAACTTGACTTCATTGAGAAAGTGCACCTGAAATGTCACCTCTGGTCACCAGGTGGACACTTCCCCACAGAAGGCAAACTAGTGGCAGCCCTGGGAAGGAATAATATGTGGTAGGGGGTAGTGAGCCCAGATTTTGTCCTTCTCCATGTTAACTGAGGGGTTCATCCTCTCCTTACTGATTTCTAAGACATTTCTATCATGTTTCCTTCTGTGCATACATGCAAAGGTGCACACATGTATACACAAGCATGTACACACCCACATACCCTTCCTCACCTGTAGTCTTATACCTGGCACTTTAATTGGGCATACTCATTTGCAGGACTGTCTCTTTGCCAGCCTTTGGGAAACCTGAGGCAAGATCTATGTTCCTCATTCCTTAAGAGCTTGGTCTTAAATTCTCCCTCTCCATTCCTCAGTTGTGAGATTTGGAACAGGTTAACTTCTTTCTGGACCTGTGCTCCTTCATCTGTGGAATGGGAGATAATATACCAAAATTCATGGGTTTCTTATGAGTATTAAGCCATATAATGCCAAGAAGAGCCAACATAATACCTGGCATGCAGTAAGCTTGTGCACATAAGGCCTGTTATTAAATGATATCTGTGTTCTGGCTGTTGGTGCACAGGGGTGGATACATACTCCTCACTTGAATGGTGAACCAAGAGTTAAGAACCAGGCAACCAAGAACTTGTCTATGGTCCCTCTTGGGGATATTACCTGTGCTGGGTCAGATGCCTCCCTTCCTTCTTGGACGGCCTTGTACTTCTCACAAGAGTGGATGCTTCACTTGAGAACACCTCCACCCTGATGCTGTACAGGAAGTCACCCTCAGGTTTGCTGTGCAGTGAGTCGCTTGGGAGCAGATGACAACCTGAGGGGATGCTGAGGGCATGTGGCCTTTCTCTGAAGAGTCTCTGACTCCATGAAGTTATTTAGGATCTTTGAGATTGAACAAAACATGCAAGCCATCACTGTGGCCCCTAGGAGCCCTCCATAGTGGCCAGGAGCACTTCAGGGTTGAGGAACCATTTTGACTATTGGGACATGAATGGAATAACTGGACAGGGAAATTAGAATGTTGCTACTTCCCAGTGCACTCTTCTCTGAACTACTATCCCCAACTGCACATCATCCCTTGCCCTTTTTCCTCATGAAAATATTATATCATTTACCTATTACTGCCTAATTACTCAAAACTTAGTGGTTTAAAACAATAGTAAATACTTATTAACTCTGTTTGGTTTTGGTGGGTCAGGAATTTGAGTATGTCTTGACTCTCTGGTTCAGGGATCTTCCATGTGGTTATAGTCAGATGGTGGCTGGGGCTATGGACTCATCTGAAGGTTCAACTGAAACTGATGATCCATTTCCAAGATGACTTACTCACATATGGCAAGTAGATGCTAGCTGCTGGCTGGGGGCCTCATATCCTCCTCACTAAGGGTTCTTTCTAGGCCAGGAATCCTCAAATTATGGCCCGTGGGCCACATGCAGCCCACCTAGGACATTTATCTGGCCTGCTGGGTGTTTTTGCCCCCTCTGCCTGTCCTGCTTAGTAGCCGACTTGTCCCAGGGCCCACAGTCTGGCCCTCCAACGGTCTGAGGGACAGTGAACTGGCCCCCTGTTTTAAAAGTTGGAGGACCCCTGTCTTTAGGACTGCTTAAACATCCTCATGACATGGCAGCTGGCTTCCCCCAAGGTTAATCCAGGAGGTAAAGGCAGAAGCTGCAGTGTTATATATGGTCTGGCCTCAGAAGTCACCCTATTGTTTCCATAGTGTCCTATTGGACACTGTGTTCATGGATCAGTCCTAGTCACAGTGGGAAGGGCTACATAAAGTGTGATCACTGGGCTGTTGGAGGAGGGGGCTGGCTGTCACGAACTTCTTTCATCTTGGATGGCATCACTCCCAGGTGGAGGCATCACTTCCTTCTGTTCACCCTCACCACTCATGGTGGAGAGGACACTTGGCCTTAGTTCTGCTTTCAAATGTGAACAATTCCCTATTCCCTACCCCTGCTCTCTCTCTCTCTTTTTTTGAGAAGACTCTGTTGTCCTGGGTAGAGTGGCATCATCATAGTTCACAGCAACCTCAAACTCCTGGGCTTGAGCAATCTTCTTACCTCAGCCTCCCGAGTAGTTGGAACCACAGGTGCCTGCCACAATGCCCAGCTAGTTTTTCTGTTTTCAGTAGAGACGAAGTCTTGCTTTTATTCAGGCTGGCCCGCTCTTTTTTTGTGCTTCACTTGGCACAACCTCTCACCTTTTGGATTGGCATATGTGACCTGCCACTGGGCAGTCAGCTTTCACCTCATCCTTCTTAGTTCAGTTCTGTACTCCCAATGGACCTGGGCCTGGGCCTGAGTTCCCTTGTCCTGATGGGATCCTACCACTGGCTTTTTGCCTCAGGGAGGTCACTAAGGGGAACAGCTGAACCAGGTGATGGTGGCAGGTGCTATCCTTCCCAGTCTGGGATGGTCCACGGCTGCCTCTTCAATGGGGGTCTGGCCCCTTAGGGAGCAGGAACCAAGACTCCAGGGCCTGGGCACTGGATGACATGCAGTAGTGATTCAGATGACAGTGGCCAAGATCCTTTGGGCCCCTACCATGGGCCAGGACCTCATTCCTCACAAAAACTAAAACATTTCTCTCATATTTTCTTTATTTTATAGAGGAAGGATAGAGACTTAAAAAGGCCCAGTGATGTGCCTGAGGTCACACCACCTATGTGCCAGGGTGTAAGCCTGAGTCCAAGCTGCCCTTTGAAACACTGGTCACTTCATCCCTGTCACAGCTGGGCATGGCAGCTCAACTTTCTTAGATGGATGGGGGCTGACAGGATCAGATAGAAGCTGGGGACAAACTCCGTCTGCCTATATGTCCCAAGCTGGGATCTAAGGGCTGGCACGTGGCGCCTCTCAACTGCATTTTTATTGAGTAGATGAACAAATGCTCCATGAGGATGTCACTGTAATGCCCTTCCAATCTTCCTGGGTTATAAGGAAGAATACCTGGGAGGTGAAATGAATACATATCCCAGCTGAACATCCCCACCTGATACCCCACAAACATCTGTTAAATATTAAACATTGTATCTAGCTGGTGTAGACAGCATCTGGGAACTTACGAAGGAAATTTCCACTTCATACTCTGTGGAAAGGTTAAGGGAAGTCACTATGAGTTGATCCTGTTAACTGGTCCCTTTGATGTGTTCTTTAGCCATAGCTTTTATTTGTCACACATGTGACATTTCCTCAGCGTGAGGTGCTGCCACAGGTGCTCATGGATAGTTGTTTGTGGAGCCTGCTCATGGCCGTGTGAGGAACTGTAGCCCTGTCTGACACCAAGGATATGGAGGCCCAGAGACATCACTTTGTTTTTAAAATTAGAATTCAAGGCTGGATTAAAATGTCATTCTAAAATTGAGGCAGAATTTGCAATCTAAGGCTCAAAGGCTACGTGTGTTATTATTTATTCATTCTCCCCCAAAACAACAAGGGAGCCCTCGTGGTGGGTCTGCTCAGGGGGTTGGGTGCTGAGCAGCCTTGCCTGAGCAGCCCTTATGGGCCACGCCTCCTAGGGAGCACCTTGAAATAATCTGTTTGCAGCAGAGCCTCTTCCTTTTCCAACTTTCTGTGGCCATTTCACTGTGCCCACCCAGAAAGTTCTGAGGATGCCTCTAATGGTGTTTCTGGGCCCTTTCTGGGCCTGTCTGGTCTGGATTCGGCTCCTTGACTATCTCCTGACGGCCTGACGGCCTCTGCAGCCAAGCCATGGCTCTACTTTGAAAAACCCACTGAGGCAGAAGCAGGAGGTTGGTGGGTCCTTGGCACCTGGAGCACTCAGGGGCCCTGTAAACAGCACCTGTTAAACTTTAAGCCAGCACTGGCTGCTGCATCTGTGGGCCAGCAGCCTGGTGTGGCTGAGAGCTGTGGATGGTATGTATGCAGGTGCCCCCACCAGCCTGCATACGCATCTCCAGAACCAGCCAGTCAAGCTTCTCTCACTCTGCGTAATGATGCGGAAATGCAAATACACCATCATTTTGTGACCCATATTGCGAAAATTAGAAAAAGGAAGTTGTGTTTTGCTATTGCATGAAGTTCAGCCTCAGCCGAGAAACACACTCAACTTCGGAAACTGGTGAGTAGGATTTGGCTCCCAGGGTCTTCCCTGAGCCCTAAGATCCCATCTGGTTTTGTGAGCGGGTCTTTGGGGTGGTGGGGGCATTCAGAGCAGGAGCCATTTGAGGGAGACGGATGTTTTCAAGGCAGGAAGCTGCCCTGGTGGTGCTGTACAGTGTCTTGTTTTTGTTCTGTTATCTTTCTGTGAGTTCCTCTGGTGTTATTTGCAAAGTTGGAGTTACTGTGAGCATTGAATGGTAAGTATGAGAAGTCTTTGTAAATCGCTGAGTGCCAGGACAGTGCTGGCCATTGTCTGGCGACGGCTCAGGCTCTAATGAGGTGGACATGCCTGCATGCACCCTAAGCAAAGCCCAGTAGGGGCCCAGCTCTCAGGCTGATTGGATGCAGGGCAGCCTCTCCTGGATGGCCTGCAGGTACACCTGCTCCAGTTGGTGGGACCCTTGCCCAGGTGAGGGGGAGTACTTGGGTCTTCCTCTGCCAGAGCAGAGCAGGATGGTCCCAGACATGTCTTGGGGGCCTAGGTCTTCCCACATCGTGTTCTTTGGAAGCTTCCTCTACAATCTGCTATTTAGATATTAACAGAAGAGGGCCTGTGTAGTGTGGCACTACTTGGAAGAAGAGCTGAGCCCACCAGGGTTTCCTCAGGACACTGTCCAGACAACACTGGGCAGTTGCAAGGCCATCTTGAGAGGCTCACAGCCTGAGGACAGGGTCACCTTGACAGTGGCAGTACAACATGATGCCACTACAATTGTGCCCTCTGTGCAGAGAGGGCAACAAGGCCCAAAGGGCAGGGATGTGTTCAAGGACGTAGAGCACAGCCATACCCCGAGTACTGGGCTTCTGGGACCCAGTGGGGCATGCAATGTGGGGACTTCTGTCATTGTGGATCACCAGCCTGCTTGCATGACCCTGGGGTGGCGAGCTGTTGCCAGCCACTGTGGGTAACAGAAAGGTGGGCCTGGGGCTTCTGAGACCCAATAGGAGAAAGGAAGCTAAGGCAGGAGCGGGGCAGGAACTGTGGGGCATAGAGCTCCAGACCCAGCACGATTACTGTGGGTGGCTGCTCAGACTTGCCTTTGATTTCCTTGTTTGTAAAGTGGCATCTAAGTCATACCAGGCTCAATATGTTTTGAGGCTAGATATGCTCAGCACAGCTCTGCTGCTGTTCACATCTGTCCTCACCAATACCCATGGCAGATGTTGCTCAGCCATTCTTGTAGGAGAGGAAACTGAGTCATAGAGTGCTCCACTAGCTTGCGCTGGACCCCTGACCTGCACACTGCCTGGCTGGGCCCCAAGACAGATCTGAACCCAATAATTTGCTCAGCAGCCCTGGAGTTGGGTGGGGCTGGCCGGAGGGGTGTGGAGGGGAGGAAGTGGTTTGTCCCCAGATGGGCTGTCGCAGGCGGCTGGAGGCCCCCTGATCCACTCTTCAGGAGGTTAAGGTCTATGTCTGCACAAAGATCAGCACCTCCAAGTATGGGAGCCCCTCGGGACCACACAAGGCTGCATACTCTGCACAGAGGCCTGCAGCCGTGCTCTGCTGAGGTTACAGCTGAAATGACCCATAGTGTGAGGCCAGGAGGGTCATAACCCTCAGAGGATGCATCTGGCTTTTCTGCCCTGGCCTGTGGACTAGAACAGTGACCCAGGGAGTGGTTGGTGCATGTGCTGGGAGCTCTTGCTGCATCCTCCCAACCCTGCCCACCATTGGCCTAGCAGGACCCCTGCAGAAACTGAGGCTCCCAGTAAAGGGAGGGGCAAGACAATAAAAAGCAGCATTGGGTAGATGTGTTAACCAAATGAGTCTGGCTCTGTGGAACACTCTGGTGGCCACAAGGAGGCTGAAGGCCAAGCATATCCTAAAGACAATGAACAAAGACAGAAGGAAGAGCAGAGCAGGTCATTGTGGTGCCTGCCTGTCCCTGGGTGGGATGGCCATCAGCTGGTGGGGACTGAGCCAGCTTGGGAAGGAAACAAGAGATAAGGGCACCCTTCATTCATCCCTGACATTTCCTTCCATCTGTTGGTCCCTCTGTTCTGCAGATAGTATGGGTCCTGGTGGGTGAGAGGGGCTGGGTATCTGGTGGGGTATATTGGAACTGCACGCCTACCACAGACTGGTCTCTGCTAGCTGCAAGGATGGGGTGGGGGCAGGCCATGTGTGAAGTAGAGGCAGGCATATGTGGGTCTAGGGACAAGCTGGTTGCTGCCTGGTGACATGCCCCTGTCCCCACAACATCCCCAGTTCTGCATGTGAGATAGACACTTGGCCTCCCTGCTCTTCCCATGTGGTGTCTGCTTCTCATCCTCCCCACTGCCACACTCACTCACCCCTGACAGGCCTCCTTGTCTCCTCTTCAGCTTCCACTATACTTTAAACATCCAAATGGGTGGGCCGGCGCCTGTGGCTCAAAGGATTAGGACACTGGCCCCATATGCCAGAGGTGGTGGGTTCAAACCCAGCCCTGGCCAAAAACTACAAAAATAAACACAAAAAACCCCACCCGAATGGGATGTCACTCTCCAACAGGACCCCTGGCAGCCTGCTGTTGTGAGATCTATCCTGGCCCCACTGGACTCAACCCCACCCCCTCCATCTCTGGTCTTGCCTGGGCATGCTGCAGCCCTCATGGCCTGGCCTACTCACTGTCCTCTGCCCTGGTGCAGCCTGTGATGCTGTTCCCTCTGTCTGAGCCCTACTGAGAGATGGGGAGTGGTGACTGGTCACTTACATGTGCTGAGAGTTGGGATGACCTGGTCACTTAGGTCTTATGAGGTGGGATGACCTGATCACTTAGGTCCTCTGTGCTAGCTGATGATAGATCTTCCAAATCTGCCCTAGGGTCCCTGCATGTAGCTCTTGCAAGTCATGTGTGGCCATGGGAGGTGAATGCATTGTCTGGGCCTCCCTATCATAATCCTCACCTGACTAGTCACAAGATGCTATGGCAGAGCCAGGTCTAATGAGGACTGCAGGAGATGGACTTGGACTTTCCATTACCTCAATTTGGATTTTATATTTTCAAAATTTTTACTCCTCAGCCAATGAACATGTTTGTTTACATAAAGTACTTATTAGAAAGGAAATAAAAGTTCTTTGCAATGCTGATTCAAAATCTATTTCTTTATTCACCAAGAGTTTTACCAAGTTCTACTGTGTGCCAGGCTGAAGACCATGGGAAGGAGATGAGGTTCGTTCCTCCTGTATCACATCTCGGGTAAAGAGGACAGGGAAGAGGAGGAAATTGGGGGAGAGAGCAGGATGAGAGGGACATGGAATGTTGGTTGTCTTCTCTAAGGAGGGCCTGTCTAGGAGCAGAGGAGGGAGTGAGCTATGCTGGGGCTGAGCTGTCCCTCACAGAGGGAAAGGCTGTGCAAAGGCCCTGAGGTGACTCCTGGCAGAAGGCTGGAGGCAGAAGAGGGTGTTGGAGGGAGAAGTCAGAGTGACAGAGGGCAGAGGATTGCAGTGCAGATTGGAAGCTATTGGAAGGTTTGTCTTGTTTCAGTAGTTTTTAGAAATCATTGGATTTGTCAAACATATTCAAAAGTAGAGATAATTATGCAATGAACCCAGGGTGCCCCTCAGGGAAGTTGAGCTAGCCTGTACTCATGGAAAATACAGAGGGGGTACTTTCTAAGGGTCCTGAGAGCTGCAGATTCAACTGTTTTCCCTCAGTGCTTTATTATAAAAATGTTCACACATACAACAAAGCTCAAAGAATTTTGCAGCCAGCACCTATGTGCTTATCCTTGAGAGTCTACTTGTTTGCACATCTAGCTACCTATGCAGGGAAGGAATATATTTTATTTTAAAGGTTGAGATTTTATTTTTGTAGTTGCTTTTTTTTTTGAGACAGAGTCTTAAGCTGTCACCCTGGGTAGAGTACCATGGTGTCACAGCTCACAGCAACCTCAGACTCTTGGGCTTAAGCGATTCTCTTGCCTCAGCTTCCTAAGTAGCTGGGACTGCAGGTGCCTCCTGCAACGCCCGGCTTTGTTGCAGTTGTCATTAGCATTAGTTGTTTTAGTAGGCCCGGGCCAAGTTTGAACCTGCCAGCCCCGGTGTATATGGCTGGCACCCTACCTACTGAGCTACGCATACTGCCCTGTTTATGTTTGGCAACGGACAGAGATTTTTCATTCATGGATGTAATGTTAGTGTATATATTCCTTCTAGATAAAAATAAAAAGAGGAACAAAATAGAAAAGAAATGGAAAATAAAAAGGGAAAGCAAAAGAAAAATATTGAGTGAGCATATAAGTAAAAAGACTCAGTAAAAATGGCATAAGGTGGTAATTTCCTGACACAGAACCCTGCATGTGACATGGCCCAGTCTGAACATGTGCTAGGACTTCTTGTTATAACCGCCTGCATTGGACCTAAGGCATTCTGGGGCTTACTATCTTTGGGAGTTTCTTCTGCTTTTTACTTGATTTTACCATGTCCAGCTGTAGCTGAGAGGGCCTTGCAGGCTCTGTTACAGAACCTGGGAGCACCTCCGGTAACACTGACCCAGAGGACTGGTAAAAGCATGTGAAATGGCCAGTCTAAGGTATAAGTTGTTGCGCACTGCTTTGGGCCTGGGGACTCTTTACAGGACTTTCATTGTGTCCATTTTATAGACATGGAAACTGAGGCTCAGGGAAGTTGAGCTTGTCCCTGGTTGTCCACACAGTAAGGGGTAGAAACAAGAGTACTTTGGATGTAGAGTCCAGCTATAGGTACACTCCCTTCAGTATGATCTTATGAAGGGCTTACAATTCCTTCCTTCAGTCTGGGGATTGCTGTTGTGTCCCAGGAGACCCTAGAGGGCGGGTCTGAGGCCAGAACTGGGGCCATCCTAGGAAGCTAGAGCTGTTTGGAGCTTCCTATCAGCTTGACTCCAGGGTGGGTGGGGTTGGCTGCATCTCCTCCCATCTCCTTTTGGGTTTGCCACCCACTCAGTGAGGCATCCACACTCTCAGGAATGTAACCCACCAGGAGATTAATCCTGCACTTCCCTACAATCATTTGTAGTTATACCAGAGCCATCAAGATGGCGTCCTTGCTCTGAGCCTCCATGCACACTGTCTCACAGCCTCACCTAAGTTGTGGCACCACACACTCTGGCCTGGAGGTTACACTGTGGGGCCTTGACCAGGGCCTGCTCCACTCCACCCTGAGGTCTATGGGAGCCCCTGCTTGGGTGCCAGTTGCCAGAGGTACACTGATGGCTGCACAGTGGGGACCTGGGGGAGGGAAAGGACAGGGGAGCACAGATGGGCACTATGTGCAGTGGCCTTAGAAAGGGGCACTAATGATTCACCTTTGTGGATGCTTCCAGCTGGGCCAGGTGGGATGTGTGGAGAAAAGGCTGTAGGCATAGAGACCCTGGGTTCCTGCTTTTGAATCTTTGTCATCTTGCTATGAACTTGCAGAACTTCTGGTGAGAACCTTCTGAAATGCATTTTTTAAAAGTTTTTCTTATGAAATACACATAACACAAAATGTGCCACCTTAACCATTTGTAAGTGTACAGTTCAGTGGCACTAAGAACATTCATGTTGTTGTGCAGCCATCACCACCATCCATCTCCAGAACTTTTTCATCTTCCAAGCTGAAACTCTGTCCCCATCAAATACTAACTTCCCATTCCCCCTCCCTCAGCCTCTGGCAGCCACCATTCAACTTTCTGTCTCTATGATTGTGATGACTCTAAGTCCTTCCTTAAGTGGAATCATAAAATATTTGTCCTTCTGTATCTGGCTTATTTCATTTAGCATCACGTTCTTGAGGTTAATTCCTATTGTAGCATGCATCAGAATTCCCCTCCTTTTTAAAGCTGGACAATTTTCTATTGTATGGACAGGCTATATTTTCTTTACTCAGTCCTCTGTAGATGGCTGCTTGGGCTGTTTCCACCCTTTGGCCATTGTGAATAATGCTGCCCTGAACATGGCTGTGCAAATGTCTGTTCGAGACCGTGCTTTCAGTTCCCTTGGGAGAAACAGTAGAGTCTTGTTGGCAAGTGGTGTTGGATGTAGCGGTGCTGAGCAAAGCTGCCACATACCTAGGGCGGTAGGGCCCAGCCCCGGGATAGCCTCCCTCCCGCTCCATGGTCACAGCCTTGGTGCAAGAGCTACGGGTTATTTTTACTTCCTTGTTTTTCATACTTTCTAAGTTTTCTAATGAGGACTCATATAGTTTTAAACAGTAACTCTTTTAAAGGAAGTCTGAGCCACGGGAGAGGTGCTGTGTTGATGCATCTCCTTTTCTCCCTGCTCTGCTTGGCCTCATGTCCTGTCTTCTCTAGGATCCACCACGCCCATAGCAGTCTGAGAATTTCTCTGCTGGAGACCCCAAGGGGAAGACTCTGTGCTTCAAGGCACCTCTGGGTCATGGAGCAGCTTGAATTCAACCAGCTGCTGGTCGGTCCACATGGGCATGGCCTTGGGACTTATTCTCTGCTACTATGTCCTCTGTGAGAAGGGGACCTAAACGCACCAAAATGAAGCCAAGGAGAGTGAATCTGTATGGTTCTCCAGTGGTGGCTTGTGTCCTGCAACTGCTGGTGTGAGCAGCGCAGGCAGTTTATTTTGTTGCTGGTGGCAACTTCACTGTTTGGATTCTCTATTGCTGTGTAACCAGCCACCCAAATGTAGAGTCTGAGCAACAGCCACTCTTATTGTCACCACATGACATGATTCTGGGGTTCATTGGCTCAGCCAAGTGGCTCTCACAAAGGTTCTCCTGAGGCTCTTGCCCACAGGGCTGGGACACACCTGTGTGGCCTCCATGTGGCTGGGGCTTCCTCACAGCATGGTGGCTGGCTTCCAAGGGTGAGAGTCCCAGAGCTATGTCTTCCACCATGGCCTTGAAGGATACTCAGCCTCATGTCCACTGTGCTATCTGGTTACAGCAAGTCTTTAAGGCTGGTCTGTATGTTAGCGTCTGCCTCTAGATTGGAGGGGTGGCAAACATGTGGGCAGTTTTAAAACTACTGCAAAAGTATTTGCTGCTTCCTCAACACATAGTTATGGAGTGCCTATTGTGTGCTGGGGGCACTGGATTATTGTAGTGACAGGACAGCAGAGTTCCCTGCCCTTATGGGGCCTTCAGAGTGCTGACGGTTAGGGTGCAAAGGGGACAGGCACTGTGGTAGATTTTAGTGGGGTGACACCCACACTGTCCTGGGAGGGGGCATCTTAATGGCAGTGGGCAGACTGTGGCCCATCTGTAGTACTGTCCCTGTCTGTCTTGTGGGGCATCTGGGCCACTGGGGCTTTCAGTGCAGGGACTGCAGCATTTCACCCCACCCTATCCTCTGGCTGCTGCAATGGATCCACACAATCAGTCTAGGATGCCCTGTTTCTGGTATGTGCTTAATCTCTGAGGCTGAGAGTTGTAGTGCGAAAAAGAAGCTTTACCACAGGGTGCCAGGCAAGGAGTACAGGCAGTTAACACTTAAGACCTGGACTGTCTGATAGTTATAAGACAGGGTTTTTAAAAGCAGAGGTGGGCTCGGCGCCTGCGGCTCAATCAGCTAAGGTGCCAGCCACGTACACCTAAGGTGGCAGGTTCAAATCCCCAGCCCGGGCCTGCCAAACAACAATGATGGCTGCAACCAAAAAATGGCCAGGCGTTGTGGCAGGCGCCTGTGGTCCCAGCTACTTGGGAGGCAGAGGCAGGAGACTCGCTTGAGCCCAGGAGTTGGAGGTTGCTATGAGCTGTGATGCCATGGCCCTCTACCCAGGGGGATAGCTTGAGGCTCCGTCTCAAAAAAATAAATAAATAAATAAATAAAGTCGACATTAGTATAATGTCCCACTCACCGACTCACCTAGAACAACTTCCAGTCTTGCATGCTCCATTCATAGAAAGTGCCCATGTGGGGGTACCATTTTCTATCATTTATACTGTATTTTTATTGTGACTCTTCTTTGTTGAGATATGTTCCGATACACAAATACTTACCATTGTGTTATTATATAATCGCCTGCAGTATTCAGTGCAGTAACACTGCTAACCTAAGGGTTTAGCAGGTTTGTATAAGTGCACACTAGGATGCTCACACAATGACAAAATCATCTGATGAATTTTTCAGAACATATTCTAGGCACAACACAGGACCGTATTTGATACTACAGTAGAACTTCTGAGAATTGACTACTCAATGGTCTGTAACAAACTGGTCAACATACAGAGGTGGTCAACACGAGGAACTAGGCCTACTGTACTGATGGGTACAGGGGTTGAGTGTCTGGCTTACAAAAATCGGGTCTACTTAGGGAGGTGGTGATTGTAGAGAGGGTGGTCAACTATGGAGATTCTATTGTATCTTCATGTCAGATCTTTCAGGTTGGTCAATTACTGTGAGTTTTTTCATTTATGAGGAAAATTTCATGAAATTCTAGAATTATTTATTAGAACCCTCAGCAGTAAATTCTATAACTTTGTATAAGACCAGCTAAACTGGGACTATAAAATATTGCAAAGATTGTTGTGATTCCATAATACTTTATTTTAGTAATGACATTTAGTTTTCCTTGTTTAAAATGAACAGAGTTAGTTAGAGATGACTTTATTCTGTTAAATTATAGGTCTTATTTTTGATTGCAATTCACCCGAGAGCACTTAGCTGAGGTATTTACCTACATTAATTTGCACTATTCACACCCCAACTTAATGGATTAAAAGTCTACAATTTTTTATAAAAATAGTCAAATCATCTATAAGCATTAATATTTGCTGATAATATTTCAAGGTAATTGTGTATTTCATTTTGCTGTCTTGATAAACTCTAGAGTCTAATGCTTTTGTTTAATATAAAAATTAATGATTCAGAATCACCATAGTGATTGTTTCCTATGGAAGGCATTACTTTGCAGATTTTAAATTGCTCAAGGGTACAAAGAAGTATTAAAAAATAATTTCATAGATCATAACAAAGGCAATGTTTTGTATTTTTTTGCAAAATGTAAAATTAATTTGAGCAGCTAAGTCTATTAACATCAAAGGGTGAATCTATTTAAGTGAAAAATTATTTGCACATGTAAGCCTTTTTTATGAAGCAATTTTATGAAAAAATATTCATGGAAGTTTCTTCTGACATATTGAATCATTTACCTTATTTGATATGTTTTCTTGGAAAGCAAATATATTTTCTTTATTGTATCCCTCTTAGGAGATATTAAAAAGTCATGTATAATAATTTTGTTTTATAACCAGTGATAGTATTTGTACAGTGATCTTTGCAAATTTTGTTCTGGATACTTCTGCACCAGTAAGGGGATTCTAGACATAAATACCAGTCAATTAAGCTGACAGCAAGTTTCTGCAGTCAAACTTACTGAATTTCACAACCATATGCTTCACCTCCTTCAATTCCCACAGTCCAGGTTTTGTTCCCATTGTAGATAGACAAGGAGTTTGTCTTTGCCCACCCCTGAGATGCCTCCTCCTTCTTAACCCATATTACAAAAGGATTCAATTGCATTTAATACATGAAAAGATAATTCAACCGCATTTAGTATACAAAGCGCAGAGAACTTTAATGACCTAGGAAAATTAAAACTGTTATCATCATCTGTCATTTAATCAACTATTGAGTGCCACCATCGTGCAGTTCACAGATAATATTGTCCAATTATACATATTTTAATTGAAAAGGGAAAAAATATATGCTTTCTTCGGTCATGACGAAAGACAATTTAAGTGAAAAATACATGTAGAAATACTTCAAATAAAACCGAAAGGACCCCAGGCTATTATCTTTTTATGCTTGAATTTTTGTTTGCTCGATTTTAATAAGTTTTGCAGCCTTTCACAATGCAAATTCAGAGGTGAGATTCTAAGAAGTTGGGAGAAAAGTTGAAACCCACTTGAGTGCCAGGAGAAGACTTGGAGCTCAGCCTCCCTCTCCCCTCTCCCCTTTCATCTGTCGCTTGATTGGAAGCACTTCTGGCTATCCCAGAAGTGGGAAAACGGCCAACTCCATTGCACTGACTCTCCAGCAGAGCTTGTCTCTTCCTGTGACCCATAAGTTTCTAGAAAAGTCTGGGCCACTTGGCATTTTACAGATTGAAGGGAGATTTGACAATCCTTAAACACCACCCTGGAATTTTTGTGAGTTTCCAAGGAAGACAAAGCACAGACCTTTCCCTGGAGCTTAACCTGGAGAGATTTCCCCTGTCTGCAACCTTCAGAGCATACTTTGTGCCTTTGTGGAAGTGTAGAGGGGAGAAGGCCAAGTTTTTCTTCCCTTCTTTCTGCTACAATGCAAACTCATTCACAAAGCATGCCCCACTCTTTCTTCCTTTCCAAGGGCAGAGCATGGTGGACGCGTTCCAAATCTGGGGCAGCGTGATTGTGTATTCAGGCATTGCCTCTCTTCTGAACAAGGAACAGCGAATTTAATCTAATTGAATTCCACAGCGGTGGCTTGTTTATGTTTTGCCCAAGGAATATTCCCACTGCTTAAGTTTGGTGTTTGAACTGTACCATGAATAGTGCTCTATGTGATGAATATTACTAAGGATACAAATCCTTCAAGTGTATGTGCAATGGGTGTTCGAAATTGTTATTCCCAAACTCTCAGATATTAAGAGTTCTAGAATTAATATGCTGTGTTTGAAGAGTTTTGTCCATCAAACAATAAAACTGTCTGTAGCCCAGACTTTGGCCTGATGGATGACTGCCTCTACGTATTTGTAAAAATTGCAAAATAAACCCAGGTGATGTTAAAATTTGTGACCTTTCCTCCAGCCCTAGGACAAAGACCAATGCATAATTACTCATGTACAGTCATGCAGAACTACTCAGCATTCACATAAACTTATTTATTGAGGAGTTTACTGCTGAACCATGCCCCTAAGGGGAGAAGTCCATAGCATACTAGATAAATTAACCATTAATGTAGGAATTAAATTAGAGTGGCTGCAGTTATGACTTCTAAAGTTATGAAATCTATATTAAATGAGAAAAAGTTTATCTAAATCCGAGTAATTGGTTGAATTATATGCGAATGCCAATATTCAGCTGTTTTTGATCTGCAAAAATGGAGTTTAATACAGTTCAGCCTAATAACCAGTGGCTGTATTGAGCAGGACTGTTCAAAGTTGAATTTTAATTTACTGTAGTAACTAGCATTTAAATCATGAAGAGTAATGATTGCCTCACTATGATTTGATTAATACAAACTCAACATATTCCTTACATTTTCTTCTTGGGAGAAATATAGCATCAAAACCATGTTTTCAAAGCCGGGCTCCCTTCTAATTATGTCCTAGATCCAAACTCCCTGATCTAGCGTGTTAGTTTACCATTTTGAAAAAATCTAAGAGAAAACTGAAGTCCTTCTGAAGTTTATGTATTTCATAGAGAGCTCTTTGAATATACTGTAACATAAAAAATCTGACCCCAATATTTGAAACGGAATAATTGCCTGTTTTGAAAGATGAAAATCCTCCAATTAAGTAATTGCATTCCTCCTCAAGGCCGTGGGTAAATGCAGCTCTGGTTTTTGAGCAGGTGAAATTCCTGTTTTGCTGTCACAATGCAGTGAGGTAGCCCCGCCTTGTTAGCCTATAAATCTGTAACTTGAACCAGAACATTTGAAGGCAAAGGCAGTTTTGCAATATACTGGGCAGCTCACTTTCTATCTGCGTGATAAAGTACCCATGACAAAATAAAATTGGGATCACATAGCCCTTTAGGATAGAGAAACCTGTTCCGTAATAAGACATTATAGGAATTATTTTTTAAATAATTGTATGAAGTGTCATTTTCTGGAACTAGTAGAAATGTATACAAATTGAATCACCTGAGCATCTTACTTTTGCATTATGGCTCAAACTGAATTTCTTGATAGAATTATGCCTACATTACCAGCAGCTGCCTCTTCTCAGTCTTAAGTATAATTCCATTTAGGGACTGGGTTATTATATCAGAACAGAATAAAAATCTAGTTATAGAGTTCAAGAGTCTTCACAATTGGGTGCTGTTTGATTGTGCATCGTGTGAACGGCTCATCTGATTAATCTTTGATTCAGCCTTATCACCTGGTCTTATTTTGGAATCCTCGAGCAGCATCTGCCTGGAAGTGGCTGCAACAGTTCCAGTTGTAGGAACAGTGTTTTCCTAGCGCTGTAAGCAGAGAATTTTATAACTGAGAAGGGCCCCTTGCAATGAAGACAACTTCTGCTCTACGAGTTTCAGTGTCTCAGCCCCACAGGTGCTTCCTGGCCCTTTCCACTGTCTTCCTTCCTTGCCCCGCTTGCTCATAGGCCAACACTTTGAGTGTAGTTTTTGATGCATTCTTCCATGACCAGCTCTATAGGACCACCTCCATCAACACTGTACTCCTATTCCTATACCAGCACTTTAAGAATTTATTAGATATAGTGAATAAAGAGCAAAGGAGTGAATATATTCGTCTCACCATTAGGTAAGCTTAGGAAGAATGTATTTCTTGAGCCCCCTTTTATAGTACAAATACAAGAGATGAAGTAGAGTATATTCTTGAATACAAGGTACTCTTGGCTGTGTCAATTTTTCAAAAGATCATTGATGGTGGATTTTTCTGCCTCTAACTCTGCTTAGGAGGAACACTCAAAACTCAAAAACTTGGTTGTAGTTCCTCAAAGGAGTTAATAATTTCACTCTAAAAAACCCCATCAAAACAGATTCAGAATGATTCAAGTGCTTTATAATCTCTTGGGGACTATTCACTTGTAATTTGTTATTTCTTGGACTGTCAAAGGCAGTTTTTGTGAATGGGAAATGATTGTTATTTAAAGCCTTGTTTGCCTTTGATGGAGGCTTTTGTGCTGCCAAGGTTACCCAGCATTTGAGAAAGAAGAAGATTCACTGTTGTTGTTTTTTTTTTTTTTTTAAGATCAGTGGTGTGTTGATTTTGAAATAAAGCAATAAAGACTCTTTTTTGGTTGTATTAATAAAAAAAGAATAACAGGAGAGAGAAACTTGGCCTGCATTCATATCAACTGAAATGAAATACTGATTACGCCATCGTGCTAATTTGTGTGATGTAGGCTGCCAATATGTAGAACTATGGTACAGGTAGAATTTGTAGCCTGAATTATTTGATATTTCTGTTGAAAGTCTTTGTTCTGGATTAAACCTCACAAGTAAAATAAAGGGTAAGGGAAAGCAGGAGAAAAGTAGATATTCAATACGTATTTTGAACAAAACTGAGAAAATCATTTCCATTCATACAGATGGGCATACCGTGCCAAATTCACAAAGGTGACCCATCTCTTAAGCCTACAAAACTACAGAATTCCTCTTCTCATTAAACTTGGCTTCTTCCTCACGTAGCTGGAAAATATACACATCCGACGATGGTGTTATTGGCACACACGGGTCCCTGCGCTGCTTTTGCACAGCAGCGAGGCTGTTAGTGCGTGAGAAGTTGCCTCTTTGCCATCTGAAAATTCAATAAGAAGCTCCCAGTAAAAACTTAATTAAAAGGTTGTGGAAACAAAAGTGCCATGCACTGAGCCTTCCCTTTGGTCACCTCTGGCTCTGCTGAGCCACCAGGAGCAATGGATTTTGCAGGCTCTGGGCCTCTTCTAGGAAAAAGCCCTGGCTGCCAGCAATGCACATTCTTGGCCTGTAACGAGAAACTTGGGAGGGAAAGCGGGTTTGCCTGTGAATTAGTTGCTGAACAACTACTGCTTTATGTACCAAGAGCCCTTTGTGAATTTCACCTGAAATGCGCTCCCGGTATGAAGGCCATGAAAACCGTGTCGGGGGTCTCATCTGGAGACGTCCAGCTGAGCCATTGTGTCTGTTCGCTGCCATGTCCTAAATGTATTCAGATTGGCCAACCCCTTTCTCATCTCCTTGGTGATACACAACTGTAACTAATGAAAATACAGTTTCTACATTTCACAGGGCTATCGCCAACTGTAAATAAAAAGTATGTTCTCTGACCAACAGTTCCTCCAGCTGCTGTGGAGCTGTCATTTGTTGAGTTCCTGTCCTCAACCAACACCTCGTTTGTGCCCAGTAAGGAAAGTTGAATAAAAGAATATACTCTCCTGAAGTGGGTGGTGTTACTCCTTAGAACAAAAGAGGTTATGTAACATCCCAGGCTACGTGACTTGGGAGCACATTCTCATAAACCCAATGTTTATGATTTGGGAGACCCTCTTTAAGAAAAAGATGATAAAATTAGGAATACAGAATTAATAACAAGGCCTGATGCAGGCGGTAGACTCCACGGCTTCAGCAGGATTGGTCCCGTGCTGATCCCACCTCAGTCCGAGTCCGTCAGCTTTTTGTCTTCAACCTCAGAGTGGAACTTCCATAGAAACAGCCACTCTTTGGAATCAGTGAGAACCCACTGGTCCATTTAAACATGTATCTTTTGGACCCAATTTTTGGTGACTCTTCCTGTAGTAATTTACCCTTAATTGCAATATGGTAAGAAAGGTTGCAAGGTAGATTTTTCTCTAAGAGCTCAGAAGAATTTCTCTTTTTAGGCCCTTGGAATAAAAGGGCATGGTTATTGGCCTCAAGTGCCTCCCGACTTATAAGGGCAGACAGACATGTTAACCCCACAACCCAGTGTGATAAATGCTGGCAGGGAAGAGTGCATACAAGGCGACCACAGACCTACCTGGTTTTAGAGACTGGACTCCAATTGTGCCATCTCCATGAAGACTTCCTATACTTCTCTGTCCCTCACTGAGCTCCTCTGAAGTGATGACACACTTTGGATTTATGCAAAGTGATACAGAGCAGCTTGGACAGTTGGACATGATCTTCCCAATTGGACTGAAAGCTCCTTGAAGGTGGATGGTCCACCTGTCACCAGGGCTCCAAGGGGGGCACTGAATAACTGGTGACTGAGAGAATGGCTGAGGATTCACCCACGGTGGCCGTCTAGGAGGCACAGCAATCTTTCTAAAAGATGTCACTAAATCCGGTCAACAGAAGCCATCGCTGAGCATGGAAAATGTGCTATAAGTTTTTATTTAAAATTTCACTCTGTATTTTAGTGTCCTCTTGATAGTTAAGGACATTTGCTATTTTATCCCAAAAAAGGATTTACAAAATTAATTTCACCTATTTTTTTTTATAGAGGTGAAATTCACAAAGCATAAAATTAACCATTTTAAAATGAACCTTGGATGGCATTTAATACATTCCTAATGCTACATGACCAGCACCTCTATCTAGTTCCACAACATGTTCAGAACACCCAAGGGAAACCCAGGTCCATGAAGCAATCACTACTCGTGTCCCCTCCTCCATCCCTGACAGCACTAATCTGATCTGTCTCTGTGAAATTATCTGTTCTAGATATTTCACATAAGAGGAATCTGACAACATAAATCCTTTTGTGTTTAACTTCTTGCACTGTCCAGGCTCATCCACGCCATAGCTGGATGAACACAGCATTAATTCATTCCTTTAGTGGTTGAGTAATACTCTATTGTGTGTATAGATCACAATTTGTTGATTAGTTCAGCCCTTGTTTCCACATTTTGGCTTTGTGAATAATGCTGCTATGAATGTGTGTGCATAGTGGATTTTTTTTGAGTCTCTGTTTTCAGTTCTTTGGGGAATGTACCAAAGATTGAGATTTCTGAATTATGGGGCAATTCTATGTTTAACTTTTTAAGGAAGCACTAAACCATTTTGCACAATGGCTGCACCATTTTATAGTTCCATCGACAATACACAAGAGTTCCAGTTTCCCCACATCCCATACTTATTTTCCCTTATATGTTAATATTGTCAATATCCTAGTGACACTAAAGTAAAATCTTATATTCAAATTATTCATGCCATTTTCCTAAAGATATTCAGCAGCCCTGAGGGTTAATTCATATTCTACATTTGAGTCCCAGGGTCTCAGAATCTGGTTGTTTTAAAACACTAGCTAAAAATCATTCAGGCTGTAAGGACAGAGACATTGTAAGTGACCAAAATATTCCCAGGGTGATGCTTCGGGAGATGGGGATTCACCAAACGAATGATGATGTTCAGGTAGGCAGTCTCTCTGGAGGAAAAGTTTAATAAATTTTAAAATTTTACAGAACAAAATTGAAGACTCATAGGCAAATTTCATTTATATCTTTAATGTTTCTTTATATTTCTAGACTTGCCTGAAAAATGAATATCTAGAATAGATAAATAGCAAACACAACCACTTGTTGGTTAATTGAGTTAATATTTTCTCCTCAGCAAAACTTGCTTTGTTAAGGGCTGTTTTTCTTCCAGATATCTGGGTATCTTATACCCCTGAATTACTTCTGTTTTTACGTGTAGAACGTTATATTTAAAAACCAAACATCCCCAGTTGTATCCTTTTTTTTTTTTTTTTTATCAGTCTGTGTTTGAGAGGATACAAATTAAGAATTAAATCTGAGAGCTGAGCGGGGCTGCAGGAAAATTTGAATGAAGGTGAGATGTGGACACCTCCCTTGCCCTTAAACATAAAGTCATAGAGCTTTTGACTTGTACAGAAGCTTCGATGTCAGCAGTTTAAAACAGACCATTTAGTAGGACCATTTCCTGAAATCAATGCTGTGCAGAACCTTTACATTAGACAGGCCAGCGAGCAAACAAAGAACAGCAGCAACAAATTGGCTCAACAACCAGCAGAAGCAGAATTGTTCTGATGAGACAGGGCTGGAGGCTCGGGGCCCTTGTGCTCCCAGCCCTCTGCCTTCCTCAGAGGCCACAGAACACCAGTGGGCAATCCCTAGTCTAGTTCAGTCCCCTCTCTTTGCTGTGGAAGATTCCAGCTGCTGCTTGACCATCAGTGATGACAGGGAGCTCACGCACTGCCAAGGCCTCCATTCCATTTGTGAGCAAGTCTAAATGTTAGAAAGAAATTCAACATGTGGACACAAACCTTTGCCCCTGTTACTTCACTCTCTAAGTTTTTTATTTTAAGATTTTTTTATTAAATCATAGCTGTGTACATTAATGCAATCATGGGGTACAGTGTGGTGTTTCATATACATTTGGAAATACTCTCATCAAACTGGTTAACGTAGCCTTCATGTCATTTTCTTAGTTATTGAGTTAAGACATTCATACTCTGCTTTTAGAAAGATTCATTTGTACCCTTGTAAGATAAACCATAGAGGTGACCCCTCCAATCACCCTCCCTCCACCCATCCACCCCCCTCCCCTCAGTCTCTACGTTTTTAATCTTACCTTCTTGAATGCTTTATCTCCCTTCCACATGACCGCTCTAGGTTTAGAAAAACAAGTGTATTGTCTTTTTCTTGTCAACGTATCCTCAATTACCATCACCTCCCCGACACACCACCTTTGTCACCTTTGTCTGGAATGGCTCCGGCTCATCCTGGCTGACTTATCCCAGGTATGGACTGACCAGTGTTGACCCCAGAGGACCTGTTTTCCCTGACGTTCTGAAGGGTGGACTTCCGCCAGGGCCTTTTCTTGGCAGCCCAAGTTCACCTCTGGCCCAAGTTAAGCATGTGACTAACAAAAGCTTGATCTTTTCCCCACGAACTGATGATTATCCAGTTATTTCAACCCTTTGACAGGTTATGCTTTGAAGTGAAGCTCTAGAATATTCAATCTGGAATATAATTACCTATACACCAGGATGCTTTCAGAAGGAATTTGTTTCCAGTGATCTACTATGGAGGAATCTCCATAGTTTGGCCATCCTATAGGAATAAAAGAAACTGAGGCGTGTAAGATTTTTCAACACAACAGCTATGTAAAAGATGATATAAAAATAAATCAATTAATAATGCTACATAATATATAAATAAATATATTCCAGAAGGACTGATAGGATTGTATAAACCCCTTTTTTTGATTCTTTTGAATTTTTGTAGGCCTTTTAATACACTTGTCTAATCACATGTTAGTATCTATATTAATAAGCCTAACTTATTATTACGAGTGATAGGAATAACTTCACTTGGTCTAGTTTTTTAGGTTATTAAAATGCTTTAATAAACATTCCCACACTAATTTCTCACAATCCTCCGAGATAGGTCAGACGGATATTGTGAATCTCCTTTTGCATGTGAGGAAACTGAGGCCTGGAGACCTTGACTGCTAGGCAGGTTGCCCAGGAATGGCAGGGTAACCACATCTTCTGTTTTACCTGGGAGAGTCCTGGTTTATAAAGGCAGGCAACCTTATACAGCAAGCTAGGTGGTGAACCATTTTTCCAGGGAAAAGCTAGATGTCTATATTTGGGCAATAACATAATTACCCTGAGTACAGGCTCCTTCTTCTGAACTATACTACCTCGTCTCTGCTCTGCTTCCCTTTGGAGGGACAGAGCAGTACTGATGAAGATCTCGTTCAAAGAACTGAGGTTACATTTTCCTCACAATCTTTGGCATCAGAAAACAGTCTCAACCCAGGGGGAATCTGTCTTAAATGACTTCGACTGCTGACATGTCTGAAACATGTCTGTCTGTAAGGAGCTCTGAGCAGACAAGCTATTCCTAACCCATCAGGTTATGAAAAGGAAGTATAACAATACGTCATATGGTCCTAGAAGATATTTGGAGTCAGGATAAAGCAAAGTATAAAGCAAGGGCTTAAGAAGCCAGAGCTGGATAATTGTAGTTCTTTTCTTACATGAAAACTTGAAAGTTGAGTGATCTGCAAATGATGGGAAATTAGTTTAAAAGCAGAAAAATAGACTTCTTCTCTCATCTTTTCTAAGCTCTTTCCTATAAGCCAAAAAATGCATCAGGCTTTTTTAAGAGGTGTTCTGAAAGCTATTTCTAGGTTCCATAAAAGGTTATTATGTGCACATATGGTAAATGAGATGAAAGTTCTATGCTGTGGTCATTCGTAAATGTTTATTTAGTGACACACACTGTGCTAACTGCTAGAACCTAGTTACCAGAAGCTGTAAAAATCAGCAATCCATAAAAGATGCTTTGAAGATACTTTGTGTGTTTTGTGAAGAACTTTGTGTGTGTGTTGGCTGCCTCTCTGAGATAGCCATTGTAATTTGAGCAAGAAACAGTATTTTGGCGCACACGTGTACAATCGTTGTCTAATCAAAGTGTTTGAAAAGATAGTGACAATAATGAATGTTAGCTATTAATATTATTGTTTGGGGCATCTGTCAAGCTGCATTAGGCTTCAGAAGTCCTCCATTAGAACCTGTGAGCCCACATCAATCACCCGTCTTCCCCAAAGGCAACAAATCATGATACTATTTCTCCTTTAGAACTGAATAAAGGACAAGGCTAAGCTTAAAGAATTTAAGTCCTGCTGGTGGCAGTAAAACTAAATACTAGCAGAAACAAAGATACAGAGGATCTTTTTTATTTTTCAGAGCATTAAAAAGAGTTACCAAAGAATCGGTTTCAATGTCGCAGCTTACAAAGCTTCATTTAAAAGATTTTCTATACTTTCTTTTTAAATTCTCCACGATTAGAAGAGCGTATTTGTGATTAAGTCAGTATTTTATATGGACTTCTCCCACTAATTTCCAAGAAATAATTTTACATAATTTTGCATTGCGTGGGGGAGGAGAGGATGTTTGGCAGCAGGAGGGAGGGCAGGAGGCGGAATCTCACCTAATGTGCACCTTGTGGGAGTGTATAACACGCCCTCTGGGTGGGGCTCTTCTACAAATGGAACTTGACTCTGAAAGTGAGAACGACGTAACATAAAAATTGTACCGTCATATTCATTTGGGAAAAAAATCCTAAAAAAAGTTTACATTGTGTGTAGACGCACATGTATGCATTTGTGTGTTCCTGTCTTTTATTCTTGTGGTAGAGAAATTATAGTTTGTCTTTATTCATAAAATTAGACAGAATCTTATCAGGACTCCATGCAGGACTCTTTTATCAAGACATTTGAGCCTGGCTTGGCGCCTGTGGCTCAAGCGGCTAGGGCGCCAGCCACATACACCTAAGGTGGCGGGTTCGAATCCAGCCTGGACCCACCAAACAACAATAATCGCTGCAACCAAAAAATAGCCAGGCGTTGTGGCGGGCACCTGTGGTCCTAGCTACTTGGGAGGCTGAGGCAGGAGACTCTCTTGATCCCAGGAGTTGGAGGTTGCTGTGAGCAGTGAAGCCATAATACTCTACCCAGGGTGATGGCTTGAGGCTCTGTCTCAAAAAAAAAAAAAAAGACATTTGAGCCTAGAAAAGCCTAAACCTTCTAGACCTGCATAGGCTCATGCCTCATAGATACCCATAGGTCTGAACATCATAGCCACAGAGGCCCACACTTGTGGACACATACTGGCCTGCAGCTTAGACCCTCAGAAGCTCATATGCTTTATAGATACCTATATATATATAGGCTTATAATCATATGTGTAGACCCATAGAGACCTATACCCTAGAAACATGTATAGGACTTTATATACACATTTAACCCTGTAGCTTATACACATATAAAGATCTATACTTTATAAAAAGGATAAGAAATTCCTTGATGAAGATTTTCAGTCCTAAGCACACACAGTAGAGATGCCCTCATCTCAGAATTTTCAGACTTGGAGGTTCAAAGTCTTGGGCTCTCTCCTCCCTATGAATGCTTAATGGACAAGGAAATAGAGACTCTAGGTAATTTGCATCAGACTTGTAGACTAATAAAGACACGATCAAGAACAAGACCCTAAGAGTTCAGATTCAAGGCCACTACCTATATTGTAGGTGTGTAACCACAGCTTGGACTTTTAAGCCTCCAGAGAACACCAAGAAATAAATTTATATTGTTTATGTTTTATGGTATTGTGTTATAACAGATGGCCTGGGCTAAGACAAATCATTTTTGTGCAATGTTTTTTCCTAAACCTTCCCCATGCTATGTCCTTGTCCATGCCTAAATAAGGCTGGAAAGATGAGGTGCCGCTTTGATTCGTCTTTGCAGATATCTAAAAATCCACCACAGTGTCAAAATAGAGTCTCTTAAGCTATTCTAAAGCATTCTGATATTTTTGCAGTTAACATGTTTCATTTAAAACATCACCGAGGCAGATTGTTGTCAGCTTGTAATTTATTTAAATTGCTATTGGCTTCATTTCCATTTTTGTGGTCTCTAACTTAGCATTTCAGAGGCAGGAAGTGAATCTCAGTTCCGAAAATGCAATATATATTTTTTTTTCCTGAAAACATATGTTAAATCTTGGGAGGCCTGTCAGTAATGACTGATTTCAAAAATAAATAAAGAGACCCGATGTAGAGTCAGGTACCTTCTCTGCAGTACGAGAAGGTGAGCATTGTTTAGAGAGGCTGTCGCAGATATTGGAAACTGCTAAGCAAGCTGGTACAGGCTGAGGCTAGTGTGGAGTATTGATTCAGATGTCATAATTAAATGAGCCTGAGATTCAGCGCAGATAGACACTCTTTGGAAAGATGAATAAAGAGTCAGGAAGAGATATGAGTTAGTATGACTCAGAGTCTCTCTCCCTAATAGTACTTGTCAGAATTTCAAGGGTGAGAGGTTCTATCAATTGGAACAAGAGCGGCGTGGATGTGATGGGGTTTGGCACCTTATCAATTCTCTCCCTTCTAAGAGAACATGTGTGACATCTGTGATTTATTTCCGATCTATCAGTCTGGTGAGCATGAGTCTTGAGTTTGCTGCCAAATTACTGTACTCGTTTACATGCTAAAAGGCTGCTGTCACATTTAAGACTGTCAGAAATTCAGATCCTTCCCCTGGGTGATCCAGAGAGCACACAGAATGGGGACTTACCTTAGGCCTGTGGCAGGTTATGTGTGGAAGTTTTTTGTTGTTGCTGATCGACTTATATTATGTCAAATCAGCTTTTCCCGCCTCCATTCCTGCTTGTCTAATTAAAATAAGATTGGAGCCATTTAACTGGAAATTTAAAAGATGAAGACAAATCCTTCCAGAATCTCACCACTCTAACACAAACCCCACGTCCCCAGTCTCTAACCCCTGTGCGGTCTGTAGTGTTAACTTTTATTCGTAGAAAATTTTTCTTTATTAACAGCAATTTATTCCCATGATGGGATGTCCCCCCAAAATGGAGATGAGGGTATATTCTTGGTGGAATGTGAAAGAAAGCTGAACATCCTAAAATCTATGTAGGTAGTAGGATGGAAAGTCATCAAATAGCAACAGCCCCTGAGAGCAACTCACATGGTCTTTATCTCCGAGTGGCTTTGGGAAGGTCCATCACTAGCCACCCAGCGGTGTAAGGACTGGGTTTTCTCATCTTTGCACCTTATCCTCCAAGGAAAAAAGCAGCTGATGGAAGCACACGGGGCATCACTGATTTTTACATTTTTCCTTAAATGCCACCTCTTCCTAGGCCTGCAGCAGGGAGAGAGATCGTTTTAAGTTGACACAGCAGTTTCTCTGGCCGTTGAATCATGATCTTCTGACCTGGAGCCAACCTGAATCCATAGGATTTATCAAAAAGACCTTAATATTACAGAATGGCAGTCCTCACCAATAACTCATTCACCATCTCCCCTTTCTGCAATATTATTATTATTATTAGAAGAGTCATTGTTATAAGCCATTTTTCTTGCCTAGGGAAATGTAAAGTGACCCTAGTGATAATTCTCCATGGCACGAAGAAGTACATAATGTTTCCCTGATCATTGACCTAACCTGACCTTAAACTGAAATTTACAAATGTCTTTTACTCTTAAGGCTTTGCACTAATGGAAGAAAAAGTATCCAATGTACACAGCCCTTTTATGAAACTAATCTATAGCTCTCAAGCAAAAGATACAACTTAATTCTAGCCCAAAAATATGGGGAGGGGGTGGGGAAGGGGAGGGGAGAAGGGTGGATGGGGGTG